>JAVQJF010021668.1:0-46421 GCA_036023855.1 Gadopsis marmoratus
GGACACACAATCAAGACCCTGAAAAACACGATGAAAGATCTCAAGGTACATTTTTCATTCCTATGCAGGTCAGAAAATTCTGTTTTATTATTATAGGCCATCATTTAGTAAATTCTCACGTCTTTAAAGGTTTTGGAATTGCTCAGAAAGTATAAGTAAGGATTTTTCAGTCCCAATGAAATTTAAGGCAGATAGTCATAAATTAATTTATATCACAAGATCCCTGTATTCAAATAAATGATTACATTTCCAGTATTTAACAGCATTGTATTCAGAAGTACATGTGTAGGAGAATGTGTTTTGCAGCCTACTCCGTTCGGTCGACCCACCTTTCAATTGTTTGGCTCACACAAAGTCTTGTGATGAGTCTGGAATCCCTGTGAATGAATAGTGTGTGTTTGTGTGTGAGAATGAATGAGAGTCACATGACTTTGTGGTCTTTCTATGGGAGAGTTAGTTAAATCCACTTCCTGTGCTTCCATTCTCTTGCACAGAGTATGAAGTTGGGAGGCTTCCAGTTCATTGCTTTTGGATGTTGTATAGGTGACATCAGACACAGTTGACCAATAGCGAGTGTCCCTTTCAGCCCAAGTTATTATACAATATTAGATTTTTCAAGTTCAACAATAAGGCCTTCAAAATGCTCTCGAAACTTTGGTGGAATAGACAAACCATGACCACAGGCAACGTTTTTTGTGTTTGGCTGATACCTTTTGGTAGTTTTCTGCTGTGAGTCACTTATATGAAGGTCGTGCACTTAAAAAACAAGAAGTTATATAAACAAACATATAACTTCTTGTTTTTTAATTAATTACACAGGGATTTTAGCACTATTGCTAAATCAGTTGTGCTTCCAGCCTCCACAGACACATTTGTGTTTGGGAATGTCGTATCATTATTGTTGTGCATTTGTGTCTTCGTGTTCACCAGAGCACGCTGGATAAGCAGCTGTACAGGGTTGAAAGGAAGTACAGCATGGCAGAGACAAAACTCCAGGAGCAGAAGCAGAAGGAGAGACAGAATAAGGTAAGATGGCATACAGGTGAACACAAGGTTCAATTTACAGTAGTGCAAGAGAGAAAAGCGGCAAATTCTGACATGTGAGGGAATGTTTGGCATTTTTGCTTACAAATGACCTATGAATGATTAATCAATAGTCAAAGTAGTTTACTTTTCTGTCGATCAACTAACTGTACACTGTCCATTTCCCAAAAAACGTCCATCATCTAGAAGTTTCTGGAGGACTCTGAGCAGGGCTTGACCAGGCTGGGTGAGGAGATGAAGGCCAAAGTACTCCGCTTTGTCACCAGATTGCGAGAATGCACGCGCACTCACTGTGACACCAACGGGCCGGCGATTCAGAAGAACATTTCCAGGATCTGCCAGGACCAGGTCCGCCTCCAGGAGGTCCGCTGTGGCATCGAAAGCCTCATGGCGGAGAGCGACCCTTTCCGCTTCATCGAGGTGAGACGCATCGCTCGGCACTGTCGAGCTTCTTGCATGTTTTGGCCCATTAAGCACAAATCGCATACGCTTTGTGTGTGTGTTGTAATACATAAGTATATTACAAAAATATAATTTGAAGTTGACATTTGTAATAGATTCCCTATAAACCTTGCCTCTTGTGTATAGGGCTGCACCAATGAGCTTGCGCGTCCAAACATGTGTTTTTGTACCTTTTTCAGGCGTACAAGACAACAGGAAAACAGTAAGTACTGCTTTTATAATTCAGGGCTGCAACTAACATTTATTTTCATTATCCAATCATCCACTGATTATTTCCTCGATTTCATTATTAATTGTTTTGTCGATAAAATGTCAGCAAAAAGTGCCTGTTTAAATTTTCCACAGCATGCCAGAGTGATCTATTTTGAAAGCTTGTTTTATTTGGCCAACAATCCAGAGATTCAGGATCCAATCAAGAAATGCCTTAATCGTGTGTATGTGTGCGCGCTTTTAGGTGCCGTAGGCAGCTGAGAAAAAACATGTTCTACCCAGAATATGTCGACATGGAGACGGAGGTTCTTGGCGTGATGATGGAAGAAGAAATGAGAAAATTCCTTGATGAGGAACTACCATGTCACATTGTTGCAGCCATTAGTACCATGTGTAAGGAGTTTTCATTCATTAAATCATCTTCAAATGTCATTTTGTCCTAAACGCTGTCAGGTACATGAGCTGGGATCAAAGATATTCCTCATTGACCTCATTAGATTCAACTTAGACTTGACATATTTTGAATGTTCAAGCATCTTATTTTTTTTAAGCAGCATTAGTCTTTGGGGCCAGCTGAAAAAAACTGAAAACTGTCTGTAAAAACAGCGTTGAACGACCCTAAACTGCTCCATAGAGTAGATTGGAGCTGCAGAGTCGCTGATGATTCTCTGTAGGTTTTTCCTCTATTAACATTACACATAGAAATATTGATAAGTGCACTTTCAAGGTGTCATTTCGTGTTATAGTAAGAGTCAGATAAATTCCAGAGTTTCAGGTTTTTAAAAAAATCCAATCCATATCCTTAAACAAACAATTCTTTTATTCTGTCCACCCATCAGGTCAGCTTTCAGATCTTGAGGAGGAGGAGGAGCAGGAGGAAAATGAGGAGGAGGCCGTGGAGGAGGACGATGACGAAGACGATGACGACCTCGATGACAGCAGCGTGGAGGAAATGAGGAGCGAGGGGGAGGAGGAGGATGAGGATGAGGACGATGAGGAGGAAGGACATGACCAGAGTGAGCTGGGTGATGATCTTTACAGCCCAGGGGAGGACGAGGATGAAGAGGAAGAAGAGGACGAGGATGAAGAAGAGGCTGACGAGGAAGAGAGAGGGGTTTAACCAAGGACTTGATTTGAATATATATATATATATTTTTACACCTATTAAAGCACTTTGGATTTGATCTGCAACTGCGGGTGAGTGCGACAGAGGTTAAGGTTTTAATCATCTGTTTTAGTGTTGCACCCATCTTCTCTTTGAATGTATGGAATCAGATTTGTCAATTTATCAAGCAAATCTCCTTAAATGTCAAACAAAAATAGGAATCGTGGAGAGAATAAAACTCACTGCAGCAAACAAACATCTCAAAAGTTAAACTTCTAACTTGCAAACAGATTATTTGTGTGATCGTGACAATGTGTCTCATTTTGTTTGACATTTAAGAAGTTTTGATTATATTGATACAAATGTGATTCCATAGGATGTCCCAGGTACAGTTTAGATCTCGAGCAGCTACCACATTTTGCCTCAAGCCCTGAGATGACATACTGGATGATAACGGAGCTTTGATTCAGCTGGGTTTAAAACTAACTGTGCACTGAGAATCTGCCAATGTGAATCTCATGCTAAACCTGTGTTGCATACTGCTAAACATAATTAAGGTGCTTTTATATTAGAAGCCTTTTGCCATATGTGCGTACACACGGGTGTGAATGTATCGTGACAGAATGTGGCTGGGAGGACTCGATCGCTTCAAACTGAATTTGGCAAAACCCCTGCATGCCTGCGATGCCACGTTTTCTACCACTTTGCTAAACATTTTACAACCGTTGAGGAATTTACCGAAACAGTATTAACAGATTTGATCTAATTTGTTTGGAGAACTATCACCTGCATTTTTGATACAACAGGTGCTAAGCGGAGAGGGCTTATGAAAGCTTGTGAAATAAATATCCTTAAATGTTCTAAGGATAGGAAATGTTTGAATTCCTTGGGTTTCCCAGTTTTCCATCACCATAGAAAGCCTTTGTTAACAGGCCAAGATTTTGTCAACATATTTGACCTGAAGGAGAGCAAACACACGAGGCTAGAAACAGTCTACTTGAATGAGTCCTGCGTGTATGGATTGTTGCGATTGTTTCAGTTAAATATTGCAAGCCAAAGAGTAAGGATGTGCATATGTGCGTGCATGGATACTTTAAAGTTTTGGTTTGCTTGGCATGATGTTAGGAAAAATAAAAGCAACATGTTAATTAACAGTTTACATAGGCTACAGGATGACTTTGCTTTCCATAGTTGTGCTTTAAAAGTAGTTAATGCATTGTTTAAAAAAAAAGTTAAATGTTCCTATGCACAGTTCAATGGGGTCATACATTATTCTCTAAATATGAGTTTCAGGTGATGAGGAATTTTGCACTTTACTACAAAAACAAGCTATGTTAGGCCTGAAATATTTGAATGTTAATAGTTTTTATTTTGATATGGGTGATTTTGTGAGGGGCCAAACTAAAATAATCAATGCATAACAATAAAGTCTTAAAATGTGTACAGGTGTGTAGTTGTCTTTTGTAAATATGAAAATGCAAGCGTTTTATCCGTCATTCAGACAGGCCCCACACTGAAACACCTCCACTCCCTGCCATAGGCCCTGGGGCCTTCACAGTCAACTACACTCTGGAAAAGAGTTTGATAACCAGACTGAAACGCCATTTCACTTCACTTATATTGAAATCCCTGTAACACTCAAGATGTGGTCCGTTATTCAGGAACCAGGCTAGAAAAGTCCCGGTGGCGTAAGACAAATAGTTAGATACTCAACTTATAAATGCACGATATGACAAAGAGAAAAATAAAGCATGAATGGCTTGCAATATGTAAAACATGGGTTTTAAGGTTTTTTATTATATCACTGGGCCAACAGCAGCCTCATTCTACAGCATTTATTTATGTTGCCCTCATTCCAACCCAAACACATAAGATGTCATTGGAAATGCCAGGGTGTCCTCTATTGAGCACAGCAGGACTTGGTGGTGGGGGAGCTCAAATGAGTCAAAAGATATAGACCATAAACCAATGTCCACTACAGAGAACATAAAAGAACAGGCTGGGTCTCAGGAGGATAGAGGGAAAGCTCGACTGTGATTTAAGACATGCCACTAAACTTGATTCCCGTGCCGGAACATTTGTACCGGCGTGTTCAAACTACGGACACAAAAGAGGACGGAGTAGCTTCCTGTCGGCACTTCCTGGATGACAACAATCGGCAACCCATGCATGTGTTAATGTTTTTGTTCTTTTTACTGTAGTTGTATGTAGCTAACTCGTCGAATCACACAACACCCAGCGAGGGTTTTTCGTTACAGACTAAGAAAGTTTGAGCTATGAACCGCGTGTTTCGAAAGGTAATTTTTTGTTTCCTTTCTGCTAAATGTGTAGCTTCTCCAGGGGTCATACAGCAGTCATTACGGTATGTCAACACCGCCGACAGTGCTTTGGAGCGCTGCTACGGTAATATTAGACTGGAACCTTTTAATTTAACCAACTAATAAACAGCGTCCTTATCAGAAATACACGCACAGTTTTTCCATTCTGTGTGTGGAAGTAGATCGTGGTTTGGCAGAAGGTAGATCACAGTAAAATGCCCCACAATGTTATTGACAATAATGTAATTATAATGACTTAACTTATTTTTTTGCAAAGAAAATAAAAGTTCACTGCAGGTTTTACAGCTTTTCTTATCAACCAACATCAAATGTATGCGTGTGCCGCATTACAAATGTGGTTAAACGTACCGTGTATTCAAAACTCGTAATATGTTGCTAGAATATTGAGAAATGTAGAAGCTGATGATCTTCTGTTTTGTCCAGTTGCAGGTGTCTGCCATGCAACAGGCATGTGTGTTAAATCAAGCACTTACATTATGCCGGTAAGTTTTTGCATTGCTTTTTTTTTAATTCTCACACCTCATGTTGGCCTAACTGAAGACTATATTGTTAGGTTATGGACATTGTACTCCTTTTATAACATCAACCACACAACAATACATTAAAAAGGTGTACTCTTTTTACAATTTGGGTTTTATTTTCACAGTTTTGGCCATTTTTTCTGTTTGTTGTGATACAATTGCATGCAACAAAGTCACTGCTGAGATTTGGGAAGCCAGCGACTTTGCTACATCGAAGTCTGACGGGGCAAGAAAATTGAGGTCAGACAGGTTGTAAACAAGTCCAAATCAATCTGAACCACTTTTCGGTGGTAAAACGGAAGCTGAGAGCCTGAAATGCCTGATTGTTTGACTTCTGACTAATACTTTGTTGTATTTAAAGGGCCACACCAGCCATCCAGCGTCCCGTTTGGGGTAAGTATTTAAAACACTGCTATGAATAAAACACTTGTCTGTTGCATTCTAAAATACTGTGTTTTTGTGTTACTGCAAACACACAAAATGTCACCTGTTAAATGTATCTTGCACACACCAAGATGTGTTTCATGTGTATACAGAATACGTATTTAAATTGACTTTTTTTTTCTCTCTTCACGCACAGCTTCTGTAATCGACCGACAATACAAAAACATGCCAACCCACGGGATCGGGAGGTGGAGACATCTTTTACTTAAAGTAGCGGTAAGACTCCAAGACCAGATTGTATCTTTTGGAAAAACTTATTTCACCCTCTTAGTGGGCTGTAAGCGTGTGGCCGAGATTAGGCAGAATCATTTTAGAGAGTTCAGTGAGCAGAAGGCCAGACGTCTCATGTAAGGCTGTAATAAGATATCTTCTAATAACTGTTTGCTTTTTATTTATTTTTTTAAGATTACATTTGCAAAGTCAATGTTTTAGTATTGTTAAAATTCATTCAGCCATAAAAACATGGAAACCGCAGTGCTCACATCCTAACCAAACAACGCTGAGAGAACATAAAGAGAAAAATACCCAGAAAATGAAACCACTAAGTTTTCACCTATTTTTAGATTTGAGACCACAGTAATTCTGGTTGATTTATTAGATATTTCTTACAAACAAGCATAATGGAATATGAAGGGCTGTGTTAGTGGTTATTTTTTAGCATCTTAAGGTGAAAAAACATGAATAGTTTCATGACATTGTCCCATTTTATTTCTTGCTGATGTTGCTACCTTATCCCAAAAATCTAATCTGGACAAAATGACTGTTAATTGTCTCGTGTACTTTTTGTTTTGTTTTGTTTGTTAGCCAAAGAAAAAGAAAGACAGACACCAGATGAAAATGATCACAGCGGCGACGGACAACGCGTACGGGACTCTGAACGTGAAAGTGTCCGGTTATGACATGACGGTGGTGGAGCATTTCTCCCAGTACATCCACAACACCTGCAACCGGCTCGGCGTCGTAGTGGCAGAAAGGTGAGGATATTTAGACACACATAACTGTGTGTGTGTGTGTGTGAGGTTTGTTGGTAATGGTGTCAGTGACTCAAATACAAATGAAAAACGTTGATTCTTTCATGATGTTTGTAACTGCCGGTTTTTCCACGTGCAGCTATGGTCTGCCAACCAAGAGCACAGAGGTCATGCTAATGCAAGAGCAGGGCACCAAGATGTATGTTGATGCCACCCTAAAGACTCACGAGCGAGTTGTCCAGGTAAAAATCTATCTCCTCGACATCTAATTGTAACTCGATCGCCTCATGCTTTGTCCGTTTCCTGAGGAGCTTTCAAGACCCGACTGTTGAATTGTGTCATTTGTCTGTTTGTCCAGTTGCAAAGCCTGGAAGCCACATTGTGCCCCATTTTCATGGAGGTTCTGTTAAAGAATCAGCCAGAGGGCGTTCAGCTCTCTGTGACGGAGGTGAGTTAGCAGCTCTGCCACATTATGCTGAAGCATGTTTTGACTTTGACATTTTTTTGCCCAGACAATCAGACACATCTAAATACTTCCCCTTTCATTTTTTTATTTTCCTTTGAAACATGTCAGGATTCGGGTTTGATTAATAGTAAATGCATTAGGAAGGGATCTTTTAATGGCCAGTATGAACAGGAGGAGTAATTCAAAATTGGAACTAAGAGGCCAGGCCCAAACCACAGAAAGACAGACGTAGACCAAATGTACACAAAGTCAGGTGTGTTTCCATACCATCGGCCATATAGTATATATGAATAACTACATAAATAAAACATGGTTTCATTATGAAAGGCCTGAGTTTAACACAAGACAACCAAAACACCATGTTAGCACGAGCAACGTCTGTCCTGCTATACATTCTACTGAAAGCTTGAATCAAATTGGATCAGAATTAATGATCACATGCAAATTTAAAGTAAAACAGGTCTCATCTTCTGAGGGTTTAACGTGAAAGTAATGATCTCTCCACCTCTCCCCCGTTTTCCTCTCAGCACACCGAGGCCGATTACCAAGCACGTTTCAAGACCCGTCCAGAGCTGCAGGGGCTCATCGCGCAGATAAACCAGTAGGACCTACGGACCACAGACGCTGCACCTCGTTACCAAGAAATACCTGTTTGAATTTGTTTATTTATTCCCTGCAGTTCGTCAGTTGAATGCTGTTTATAGGTGTGTTTGTATTGAAATACCTACTGTGATCTGGAAAATAAACCCCTTTGTTTGGGTCATATTTAATTCCTCAATTCAGTTCCTTTTATTGTAAATGTTGTGCACAATAATTATGTATAAATATAGTGAAACATTTTCTGTTCCACACAAATATATGCAGAATAAATCTGTAGAAAAGGAAGTGAATCCAACATCCTCTCTACAAGACGAATCAAAAACAGAGGACAGACGTTTTAAAAGTCAATGAAAGGCCCAAAATAATTCACCTGTTTCAGTAAAAAGCTATCAGGCAAATCTATAGTAATCATGTTATGAAGAACATTTTAATTAGAGAACTTGCCACCTGTTTATCCTCCTTTTAAAGCTGCATTTGTCGATACAGAGCAGAAAAAACAAACCGAGCTGTAATCCCACAAGACACAAATCACTTCTAATGCTGAGAGCATGGTACACAGGACAAAGGTTGGCTTGCACTATGCACCCAGATGAGGAGGCTCTTGACTTTTTTTATTTAGAATTCTGAGATTCTAAGAAGAAGCAGCTTCTTAACTTATTAAATAGCAAACGCAGGCTTAACATGGCAAAAGCACGACGGACAAACTGGAAGACGTCGAGAGCTTTTTGAAGAAGGTTGACAAAATAAGCCAATGGCGGTGTGGCTCAGAGGTTGTTCTGCAGTTCCTCCAGCAGGGGGCCTGCAGTGTTTACAGAAACCCTGTGATGAGCTCTGATGCACGGAGGACGGGGGGGGGGCTTCTTTTCCTGTCCATCCCCGTCAGTATCCGGAGCTGGTGGTCGTGCAGACACCTGAAGATACAGAGTCTTTCTCAGAGGGGCACACTGCCACCAAACTGATGGCTGCACAGCAACCATAAAGGTCCAGCACAGCTGTTGTCACCATACCTCAGTGGCCAAGCTGAACTTGTCACTTGAGCTGTGAGGCATCTTTGCTAAACCCAGAGACAGCAACAGAGATTTAACCCAACTGTGGTGAAACCTGGAGAACAGGTTCAAACAATCACAGGAATGTATTGTTCAAGAGGATGAATGAAAATGGAATAATCTTTATTCACACGGCACTTTTCAAAAACAAGTTCACAGAGTGCTTCACAGACGCATAGATGACTAAGTCACAGTGTTTAAGAGATGGTAAAGGATTTGCATGACCCCTTGTCACCGTCATTTCATAGATCAAATCAACTCACTATTGGAAATCCTTGTAAGCATTTCCATTAAAACTAATGCAGGAAAATAACACAACAACAACTGACAATACCAAACACATCTTATTTGCCACATTTTGTCATTCTCGTGGTCAAATCTACAAACTTTCACTCTTGTTTTTGATTTATTGTTTTATTTGACCTTCTTTTCAAATCCGCCTACTCTGGGTGTGGCATGCGCTACATTAACCCCAGCCGCCTCTCAGAACATCCTGTTGTTACCAGTCACAAATGTCGAATACATGCCGTGTTCCGACACTTCTGCATCATATGGATAAAGGTAAGAAAAATTAAAAAGTTTCTGTATGATTCTGGAAACATGCAGGCTCAAAGGTTGAGCCCATTGTAATGAAACTTTACTTAGAGGTTTAATTAATCTAAACCATATGTAATCTAATTTACCATATAATTAATTAATTTACTCATATAAGTAGTTTGGATCTCGCTTTTCTCTTTTAAAACATCATGAGATCTGGTTTGTGTGCTCCAGAATAACATCTGGACTGCTGGGCCACATCAAGTTAAACAGGAGGAGGTTCTCTGATCGTGTGATATATATAGATGGTAACTCTGGACTTGCGAAACTCTCGCAAGATGTTTGTCATCTTGGTTCCGTACTGGTTGCAGTGTAGTCTTCCAGCAGAAAGCTTCAGGAAGTCAGATGAATGCGTAGATGAGGTGAAAACACCGGTTCGGCACCTCCGCGGCTCGCTGCTGCTGTTGCCAGGTTGAGAAGACAAATCCGGATCAGAGCACAATCCGGTGTTACTGCTGGTGATTATTATTCAAGTAACTACGGTTCTGTCCCCGACTCTCTTTTGGTGAGTTTTGTTTTGTTTCTGTCGAGTTCAAATGAAGCGTGTTTTACGGTCCGCGAGGTAAAAGTAGTGTTTTTGTCACTGGAGTCTGGTGGCGCCGAGGAGAGGCTGGTTCTTATGGAGTGAAACTAGTCTCAATAAGATTCACATGATTTACAAATGAAAATGAGATTTGTAAATGTGAAAAATGACATGTGCGTAATTTGGTCACAAATGAGATTCAGCACAAATTAGCTGAAAGTCCAGATGTCCCCCGTTTTAAGACAGCACTTAAACGCATCATGCATTTGAATCTGTGGCGCCAAAGACATTAAAACTTTTTCAAAATCACAAAAGCGAAAGTTATCTGATCTGCACGGAACAGGGGATCCGTGCAAACAAATGTACCAGTCTGGGAATAAATACAAAGTAATGTCACAAATATCTTTAGACATTTGTCAGATATGTGAGGTTGAAGTTAAACATCCATATTTATTCAGGGTTGTGATGTGTGCATTTGTAAAACTGATTTTTCAGATTGCTTGGCATTTGTGTGTGAATTGGAACAGCATTTAGCATTTAGCTCTCACAGCTAATTTTACTAAATGTAATTTGTGCACCATAAACTGATTATAAACTAACCTGTTTTGTAAGTAAAATCATAATCTACAAATCATCTTATTTAATGTAGTACAGTCCAACATAACTAACTTCTCATTAAGTTTTTGTTCTTGATTTTTTTTTGTTTTTTTACATTCATTAAGGGACAAGAAGCTGAAAGTCCGCGATGGCAAATGAACCATACCTGTCCACTGCTAAAGGTCGCGAAACCTACGTAACCTACGAGTTCATAGACTCCTTCTCACTGTTGGATGTTCTCTATGCAAATCAGTTCGAAGGAGAATTCATAGATCCAGAGGATGCTGAGCAGACGGAGGAAAACTTTTACAGAGGGGCCCCACCCAAATGGTTAAACTTTTACATTAGCGAACAGATAGAGTCAGGTGGCACTGGAACTCCTTTCATTAAACGAGATGGATATGATACACTTGTGAAACAAATTCACCAACTAAGAAAACACCCTGGGATATCAACTGTTAAACTGTTCCACCAGACAGGATGTGGGGGAACCACACTGGCCATGCAGGTGTTGTGGGACTTGCGGAAAACCTTCAGGTGTGCTGTTTTAACAGGCTCCACCTCAGACATCACAAATGTTGCAAAGCAGGTGGTCAGCCTCTTCACAGCAGGCAGCCCGGGGGGCTACCAGAACACGGTGCTGCTGTTACTGAATGACGAGCAGATTTTGGAAAATCTGCAAGAAGCCATTATGCTGAAGATTGCCGAACAGAAGATAGTCACCCATATGCCTGTGGTGACTTTCCTCAGCTGTGTTAGAAAGGATGCAGTTCTACAGAGTGACCAAGTCGTCCTACACAAAGTGCTTTCAGAGTCAGAGCAGCAAACATTTAATGAGAAAAAGAAAGAGCTAAGCAGAAGGTACAGCAAAAAACACAAACAATTCCACGGATTTAACATTATGCAAACTAATTTCTCTGAAGCCTACGTCAAACAAGCATGCAAAGTATTCAGCACAATCCGAAAAGCAAATAGGCCACAGAAGACCCAGCTTGCAGCCTTCCTGTCCCTGCTGAATGCATATGTACCAGGCTCATATCTCCTGGAGTCTCAGTGCCTGGACTTCTTCAAACATGAAGACTACATCCATGGAGACTTTTCACTGGAGGACCGAATGAAGCCCTTTAGTGATCTCATCATCACCTTCCAACAAGAACAAAAGAAAGTCCGCATGGCTCACCCTATGATAGCACAGTGTTGTACTGAATTCATGGCTGAGGCAGGTGTGACCAGAAGTGACACAGCAAGAAACCTCTTGACCGGTTTGTGCGAAGATGAGGTTCCTCCATCTTTGCTTGGTTTTGTCAAAGACATGCTGACCAAAAGAGAGAAGAAAAAAGAAGACAAACCAACGAAGAGTACAGAGATGAAAGACGACCAAGAACGGTTTTCTAGACTGATTCTCGATATTCAAAAGATTGAGAATAACGTCCAGAGTGCGTCGGTTTTAAAGGTGGCGTCAAATCAGTTTGCTCAAAATCCATTTTTTCCGCAAGCACTTGCTCGTCTTTATTACATAGAACTAAAAGACTACAATCAGGCAGAAATGTGGGCAAAGAGAGCGAAGCAAAGAGATCCCCAAAGTTCATTCGTTGCTGACACACTGGGCCAAGTGCATAAGAACCATTTGAACAGAAAAAAGTTTCCTCCCAAGAATGGAGATCTAAAGAGCAAAGGCATTCCCGCCAAACCAAGACAAATTTTGCAACTTGCCACAAAGGCCATTCAAGCCTTCCGAGATGAAGAACGACTTGCTGAAAATGAACACGGGACAGACATGAATGAAGATGGCAAGACCAAAGCCTCGCATGTCTTTAACATCAGAGGGCAGTTTGGTTACCTGCAGGTTTGCAACCTTGTGTATGACCTGCTCGTCAGTCAGAACGAAACTTGGAGAAGAGTTCTCACAAGGAACGTGTCCATGTGCTCTGTCCTGGAATCACTTGGAGACAACAAACTCTACAGATTTAATGATCTAATAAACAGCCTTAGAGATGGGGTTGAGAGAAAATGTGCTTTCTTTGATAAATATCTGACTTACTCAAAGCCTGACATGAAGAAAGATGACGCCCCATACATTTCTCGAGACACCTCAGACTGCTACAGGAAGTATGTCGGAGACTCACCACCAAAACATTTAAAACAAATGTGCGCTAATCACATCCAGAAGCTTAAACAAAACCTGGCAGACACCTCAGCTGGAGTACTCTCGTGTCTAGACAGAGAGTACACTGAATCAGAGCTTAAAGAAATAACTACATGGTGGGAAGAAATCTTTCTATGCAACGATTCGGAAACAGCTATGGTCAACTACATCTACGCTCATATCATGTTAATGAATATGGGATCAATGTTTGCGCCTTGCAAGTATTTAACTGCATTTAGAGAGAAAATGCCCCTGAGCCCCAACGATGCACCTGAGCTCCACATGTTAGCCCTCCTCTTGTACTGGCCTACAGACAATGAAGACAAATATCTCTTTGACCCTAATCAATTAATTCAGCAAATGCACCGCTCTTATGAACATGCATATAAGTCACACTTTCGATCACGGTACCTTCGTCCTCTGTTTTTCATTGGAAAAGGTGAAGGTCTGAACCGAATTGTTCACAGGAAGGTCCTCGAGGGATTGTTTCTTGGGCAAAATGAGGAAACAATACAAGATTGGAGCAACAACTGGAGCAATGAGAAGATTTTCCTAGATCCCATGGTCCAAAAACGTCTTCTCAAAGTTGAAGGGAAGGTAGAAAACTACAGAGTCTATGCGACTGTTGGTGGCACTGCGATTGAGGTGGATGCGAACCTGCAAAGCAGACTCTGGAGAAATCGCCAAGTTTCCTTTTACCTTGGATTTACAATCAGAGGTCCTGTAGCCTTTGGCATCCAGACAGAAACGGCAGAAAAGGGTAAGATGGGTAACACTGTAACTTAAGCATAATTAAATATCTAGTTACTCCGTATATATTTTAATTAATACTTCACATTAGTAATTCACAACTGCAACATAAATGTTGCACACTTGATCGCACCATAGCTACTTGATGTTTCCCTGTAATCTTTTCAGCATAACATTTACTGTAAATACCAGTATATCATTATTTATTCTTAAATTAGAACATGAAACAACAAAGAAATAATCCCAAAATTATCCCAAATTATCCCAAAAAACACGATACCTTCTGTTGTCTTGTCTTTGAGGGTCAGGGATTTGCCATCCAAGTTTTCGGCAGATGGTTCTGTAACTGTGATCTACTGCCCATCTCATAGCGAAACAGTGCTACACAATGTGTCGTGCTGTTTCACCTAAACTTGTTTAAATATTGCATTTTAAAAAAAACATAAGAAAATACTAAGACAGGACAGGAAATGGTCTGTCAGTGTTATTTTTTCATTGTTGTGTGAAACACTAATGAAATCCCATTCCATTGTACTGTGTTGTAATTTGGGTGTACCAGCCCTTTAAACTTTACAAATGTGCTTTGACAAGGACCTGCTGTGCTGGAGTTGCGTGGAGGAGGTGTTAAAGTATGGAATGTAGTGGAAATGGTAAGTTATTTGTTTTTGCAGTTTTTTGTGTTTTATATTCATTTTGAAAAATAGCTTATCCAACAATCACGGTTGCTTATAAATCTTTCGAAACAGGCCTCCAGCGATTGGACTAAGCTTCAACCTAAAGTCAGCAGAGTGGATGAGGTTCAAACCTATAGGTAAAGATTACATGTTGAGTTAAAGATTTCAATGCACAGACATCACATGATCTTAAATGAAAGCTCAGTGCAGTCACTGCAGCGTTTTATGCTAGTTATGGTGCAATGGTTTGTGCACAGGACATTTTATGTTAGATCAAAATCTACACTTGTATGTTGCTTAATACAGTCATATGTTTTCCCTTTCACAAAATTAGCTTACAGTCTGAAGCAGGTCACTATGAATGCCGTGTGTCTGCCCTGCGCTGGGTTTGTAAGGAAAAGGTCGGCTTCAGATATGAGTTTTGCTCTTGGGAGGAACACATCGAGAGGCCTTCATGCATGCACTACATGCCAGCAGGACCGCTACTGGACATCACAGTCACAGCTGGAAAAATAGAGGAGGTGCATCTGCCACACTGGATCTGTGTTGGTAAGATGTCATTCAGTGTAAAAGGCAAAAACTTAAACAGCATTTTGCAACATGCAAAGACATTTATTGCTCCCCTGTCTCATCACTAAATCTGCGCATGTTTTTTTTTTTGCAGATGGCAACTCCAAAATCTCAGACAAGTTTAAAGTTCTACATGTGGAAACCTGTGGAGATGTTGTGGAAAAAGTGTCTGAAGTGACATCGTCCCACGTCAAGCTATTCCAGCCAGTTTTCTCTCCATTAGGGGCCATGATCTTGAAGAAACTCGGCTTCCCTGTGAAGGTTTTCTACGACGTGTTAATATACAAGACGATCAAACAATTCCTCACGCTGCATGTTTACATGGTGCCACCTGACCCTGTCCTGCAACAGGTTATTTGACTTTCTACAGTAACAATGCAAACCATTACAAAATGTAATTGTAATCAGTGGGGGGGGGGGAGTATTTCTTGGCCGAGCACAGTTACTTCCTGGAGTCTTTGTCGTGGCAGCAAGTCAATGCATCAGCTGCCATGAAATGTAAAAAATATGTAATCTCCTGGAAAAACTGACATTTTTACACTGCAGTATTTGTACTGAACAAACAAGTCAAAGTGATATAGTGTCGTAACAAACAAGCTTTTGGGGTGCTAGTTGGCATATTTTATTACATTCATATGCAAGCTGTTTCCAGTCTTTAAGCTAAGCTAACCAGCTGCTACAGCTTCGTATTTACTGTACAGATATGAGTGGTATTCATTTCTCATCTAACTCTCAGCGAAGAAGTGAAGAAGCGTGTTTCCCAAAAACTTTTATCTCAACAATAGTTCACTTTATTCCCCTGCAGACAGTGGAGAAAAAGGAAAAGTCTGCAGAATCCATCAAAATCCCAAAGTCACACCCGGACAAGTCTCTTCAGACGGAGAGTGATTTCTTCCTCTCAGCAGACTCAGACGCTGCAGAAATCTGCCCTGATGTATGGACTCAACCTTTTAATGGTATCCTGATATTCATAGAAACAGTTTAAATTCTTACATTTTCAACACGTTCTCTCCTCCACAGAAACTAAAGCTCACATGTGAGAGGAGAAACCCAAATTTCTTTGAGGTGTTCATCAGAAAAGCAGAAAGTGACTTCAAGCTCAAACTTGAATGTGATCAAAAGAGAAGAAGGGGGATGGACACCGTCTGGACGTGCACTATTCGAACAGGTCGGTGGTTATTAAAGAGTTTTACAAAAATGTATGTTTAATCCTTATGTACCACCTTTTGTCCTGTTGAGCCCAACATGCCCTGATACCAGATATCTTGTGCATTAACGCAATGTAAAAAACTCGAAATCAGATAAATATCCATCAAACTAATGAGCATTTTTTAAATTTGTTACAGATGACTACCAGAACAGGAGCATTTGCGATGAACAAGGTAAGATATTCATTGTCATTTTTTAACAAATATTTGAAGCATCATGAGGACTTTACATCTGTAGTACATCGACCCTTCGCAACTCACAATCCAACGTTTTAGATATATTATAGCATAGACTGTTACAACTTCTAGTATTCACTGGTGTGTCGTCTCCGTTGCTTTTATGCCTCAGGCCGGCACTTCGTGGATCGCCATCGGACAGCTCTGATTAACAGAGTGAGCGATGCAGCCGCCATCCTGGACAGGCTCAAGGATAAGCAGATGATCTCGGATGAGAACTATAATGCTGTGAGAGCTGGAAGAACCACACAAGACCAGATGAGGGACATCCTCGGGTTTGTGACTTCGGCAGGCAGAGAAGTCAAAGACGCTCTCTATGAAATCCTTAAAAGGATGAAGCATCTGAGGCCTTTAATTTCTGAGCTCGAGGGATCTCAGTGAAGGTGAAGAGCATCTTTGGACTCTGGTAGTGCCAAGTGAAGACAACATTTACAGTTGCAGCTGGTTGAGGTGGCGCTAATACTTAAGCTAATGATTATTTTGAAGATTCATTTTGTGATTGTTATGTTTGCTCTGTAAAAGAAAAAAATGCCCATGTGCCCATGACGATTACCCAGAGACCAACCAATAGTGTAATTATTGAAATAATTATGTTTGAGAAGCTGAAATCCTGAAATAAATCAAATAAACAAAAATTCTGTAACCTTACAACCATCTTTGAATGAAAGCAACATCAGGCAACACAGTATAGGTTAGCAAATATATTTTAATATATAATATTTATATTAATTTTAGCACAATGACAAAATGGCATAATTTCAGTTCAGTCTCATTTAAATCATGACAAAAAGCCACAGCTTTATATTTGTTTGAATAATACCTCATATCATATTTTGCTGCAGTCTTTGCAAAGTAAATCCTGAAGTACTTCTTGCCCCATGAGAGGAAAACCTTAGCAAAAGTTTCTAACAGCATTGAGCCCATGGCATCCAGCAGAGTTATGTTGAAAGCTGTACGCGAAAATGTGAAAATGGATGTACGGACGCTCTTCACTGCATTGTTGAGCACAGTGATCCTCCAAAACCACATCAGTGTCTTTGTCACCGAGACAGAACTGGATAACAAACTCAACTGTGTGCACGTTATCTAACAGGCGTGAATCTAAATGATCACATTTGATTAACAGCAATAAGTCTTGATGGACCGGATTCACTCCCGTCACTTGCTACACCATTTGAGAACTAAGCACATTACAAAAGCAACAGGCAGAATACGAGAGAACACATGCCACTGACGGACTCTCAAGGCAGCGACACACAGGGCAGCCCTCTCAGTGCCTAAGCATTAAAGTGAGCGACGTTACGGTGACATTTTCTGTTCAAATGTTCACGTTTGCTGATGTTCTTCCATCTTGTTCTGAATGCCGCCTATCTGCACTAATAGAACAAACCTGCCATAAGACAAGTTAGCGGCTGAAAATGAAGAATTTCAATTCAAAACCTTGCAAATGCATTTTGGGGGAAATCTCTGCTACTTGGAGGTTAGTGTTTCAAAATCACAGATGCATCCGTCCTTAAGGGCACTGAGATCATTTGTATAAGACTAACACATTATTAGACTGTTCACCTCTGCAATTACCTCCTCCAACCTACAACCTCTTCATGCAGGAGTCAAATTGTTAGATGCCCATAAAACTTAAACTACACCACGGGAATGTTTTTCATCCTCATGTTACACCTCCATTCAAAAGGATTAGATTAGTGTCCACTTCTGCAAAATGCACACACTGCCACAAACGCTAAGGTGGACCATCTGAAGTACAGAGAGTTCCCTACAAAATTCATGAGAAACTGCTAAATGTCAAGTATGGCATGATTTCAAGTCCATCCACCCCAGCACTTTGCAACTGAAACAAGTTGGCACTTTTACCCACCGAGCATGCGTTTTCTGTGTGTGAATGAAATGTAAACTTTATTCATCAAAATGAAAAGACAAACACTTTTTGCCGTGCATCTCTAGAGTTTTGTGAGTAGGTGTAGTTAACACGCTTGTACACAGTATTCAGGCACACGGACTCAAACCTTTTCCTGTGACGTTAAAAAAGGTGCAAAGGCAAACGAAAAAAAAACCAAAAACATTGCTGCAGAACTTTATCCGATGTGACTCACCAGACATTCATCACTCCTAACATCACCACACCTTTTTCTCATTAATTACATCTCACCGTTGTACAGCATTGTGCCACATTCAAAACGATGCAGAGGTGTGGCATCGTGTACACACACGCACATGCACCAGAGGTGTTTCCCAGTGTATGAACCTGCATATTTCTCTCCTCTCACACCTCTACTTTTAATCTATAACAGCTACAACCCCACCAAACTATTCTTCTCAACTTACACTACTCTACACAGCATGGATACTCATATAGTTACCCCTTCACGCTATTTCTTTATCCATACGCCCTTTAGCCATTCACTAATACCTCACTTTAAAAATAAAACTATGGAGCCTCAAGTGTTCAGTATTGAATAGTTAAACAGTACATTGTGAAATAAACAATAATAGGAATACACTGTGTAAAATACAGAAATATAACTTCATTATTAAATGTTTTTTCATGACAATATTTTTCTTTCAAAATGCCTCTCTTAAGCTGGCAAGCTACCAAATTTAGCCAGTTAGCTTGGGTTAGCTGGAGAAAACTAGCTAACTGGCTGGGTAGGTAGCCTGCGCAGCCTTGTTAAGCTAAATAAGCTAATAAAAATTAGTTCCATCTATGTACTTTGTTTATTTACAGCAGCAGCACCCTCTAGTTGGCTGAACCAGAAATACTTTTACATTGTTTTTGCTCTAGCTAACATAAGTTAACTGGCTAAATTTGATGAGTTTGTTCATTTCAAAGTGTGTTCGCTCAACAACAATTGCTCAGTTGATTACTTTAAACTATTTATTCATGTGAATTTTTAATTACATTTATTCAATATTGAACACCTTGGAACTCCATACAAACTAGAGGACCGCGTATTCTTCAGATGAGGGTTGTCAATTGCCCATTTATTTTTTTTACACCCAATATTTTTACACCTTAATTTAGTAGAATGACAAAATTATTTTCATGAAAACACTAAGGTAGACTGCAATCTACAAAATCAGGCTTTCTTGAACTTTCTACACACACATAATCCAACATTTTAAGACACTATACTCTTTAAATGTCCTGCTCTTGGTGCAATGTGCAAGTGACATGTCTCATACGAACAAAATGGCAGATTATGACTTTGCGACTGCTTTTATCTTTTGTCATGATTTGGAAACTCTCTGAATAAAATCATTTTACAAGCAGTGGCCACGACACATCTGATCAAATACGACACAGTAAAACATAATATGTTACATATCAGTAAATACAATGAAATGAAAATCACCTTTTTTTCCCATAAAATCATCACCCAAAACAGCAAAACATAAATGAAGAGAATAACATGAATTATAAAAAGTGTGGATGCACGGTCTGCTTAACATTAGATAAGCAACACATTTTTATCCCCTTGATTCATTTCCAGTTAGTAAAACAAAATCAATATACGTAAAAACAATATATAAGCATTAAATAAATTAATCAATTTCAAAAACAAACAGTGATATATATTCAAAATACATATTTACAACCAATAAAATGAAACAAACAAAAATAATCCTTAAGGGAAAATGATACTCTTGTTTGAATAAATTTTAATTGACTGTTAGCATTAAATGCTGAATACCTTCACACAACATCTGCTTTTTCATTTCCTACTTGATCTATGCTCATGTATTGGTTATCAGGTATTCACCATAAATACATATATATTTTAGTAGGTTTATACTTTTGCAGCATTTACTAAGTTGATATGTACTTGGTACACGGAAATCCAAATTTGACATCATTTGTGACTGATATGTTGATATATTATGTGCCGATGGCTACGGAGGAAAATACTAAGCAATGCCAAACACATAATCTGCCTGGTGGTGAAGTTAGAGGGGCTGTGCCACGGTTACCATGGTGACATTGTGAAAAACACAAAAAAATGGGGCACAGCCACATTTTGATGCTGACTCCACTGAATAAACTGAAGTAAATGTTTTCACTTCACCAGGAGCATCTAAAGCATCACACAGTTGGATTTAAACTTTTTTTTTTTGTCGATGTTTACGAATATTGCATGGACAAACTACTGACAAACTACCACGCAAGTGTTAACATGAGCCCAATGCCTACTGAAATTCTGAGAGAGAGAGAGAAAGAGAGCGAGAGAGAGAGAGAGAGAGAGATAGAGAGAGAGAGAGAGAAAAGTCACTTGGTCACATACGTCATAATTCGCAAATTGCTATTCAAAAAGCACTTCAAATAAAAAGAGAAGAAAAATAAAATACAATGGCCCAAATCCTCCCTTGCTGATATTTTGTACAATAATGGAAACACGTGCCAAGATCTGGAAAGAGACCTGCCTTGTGGTTTGTAAACTTACCCAAGCTCTTCACTGAAAACGGTGGGTGGCAATCTAACATTTACGGCCAATAATCGCATACATTTTTAATGCTGGGAAAGACCATTACCCACAGGTCATAGCAGTAAGTACAGCTGCCTCCCTTTGCCTGACAAAATGCTCTCACTTCAGCTCGGTGATAAATGCAGTGGTCCCATTTTATGTTCACTGTAGGAGGGCAGCTACCGCTTCACTCGGGGTCAGGCCTAGCGAGGGCTGGTCTGGACACTGATCCACCCAGAAATACTCTGACACTTATATATTATGACTCAAGTGTTCGAGAGCTAGCGGAACTGCAGTTAGGCTCAGTGGTGCTTTGAGATAAATGCCAACGTCAGCATTCTAACATGCTCACAAGGACAACGCTAACGTGCCGATAGCGGAATGGTGTAATATTTACCATGCTCACCTACTTTGTTTAGCTGATCATAAAGTACAGCTGAAGCTGATGGGAATGACATGAGTTTTGCAGGTATTTGGCCATAAACCAAAGTATTGGACAAATAAAAAACCTGATGATGATGCTGGGGGGGGGTTATAAGAGTCTGGACCAAAGTGGCAGACCTACTGACCGACACAAGTAAAACCTGAACTGCAAAATGGGCCCAGGCTGATTCAAATTATAACATATATAATAGTGTTAAAAGTATTTAAGGGTGGACTATTCATTGTACAATACTATAAAAAGCTTGATCTGGCCTAGACTACCGGGACCGTCCACTGTTTGCTGGCATTAAAGGACTATTTAATGTTTTAGTTATGTTACGTTAACCTTTCTTTTCTTGCAAAAGAGCAGACTGGGAATTGTACACTATAGTCGGTCTAACAAATTTTCTTTTCCAGTTTCAATCAGTGAACATTGGCAACAAGTTTATATTTTGAAACTGCACACTTCAATTACTCTCACCAAGTGCCACTCCACCGAGCACATCAATCATGCAAACTCAATACCGGGATGTTGTCGAAACACCCCGACTTGTCACAATTACAGAGGCCAGTTCTTCAGATTAAGCGATTTGTTGGGAGGATGTGTTACAGTGCAGAGTTTTCCTACAGACATAAATGCATAGGATACAAATCAGTCCAACACTACAACATACGGCGAGCAATACAAAATAAAAAAACCCATAAAAACAGATCACGGAAACTGTGATCGAAATAAAAGTCTTGGTCGTTGGCACTGTGGGTTGCAGTGGAGCGTGGCGGTGAAGAAGAGGAGGGAGGAAGGTAGCGAAATGACTGGTCATGCACTGATTTTTACGATGGTTGGTTCAGTTTTTTTTTTTTTAATCATCCTACAGCTTTGATAACAACAAAAATCTGGGCAGAAATAGACCCACAGACAGACATTCTGTACACGCCAACACTGAAGTCCTTAGCAAATTTCAGAATAAAAGTAGCATCACTCCGTTTAAAAGTGAGAGCCGTTTCGATTAACTTGACGTGTGTGGCGGCATCTGTCTCCGCTTCACACACAATCTCTCACAGTTCTGAGAAATCTTGGGGTCCGCTAAGGCTTCAATGTGGGGGAAAAAAAACAAAAAAGAGACACAGTGTTCAAAAGAGCAGTTATTATAGTTTAGTTTCAACAGTCTTGCTAGCTAGTATGTTGGTGCATGGCGGGAATGGCATAGTCAGCGGGTTATGAGCCGTTGTGTTCATTAGAGATCTTTGTCACAATCTTAGTTTATTAAAAGCACATGTTTTGTTATCACATGCCACGTTTTCTTTCTGACATTTCCTCCCCTCTTTGACTTTCATATGCACAGCTTCTTTTTTTTTTTTTTATTTCCAGAGGCCTCAGTTTGTCCTCTTTCCAAGCTGGTCAGTTATTTTCTGTGCAACAAATGAAATGGCAACAAAGGGGTGAAATAAATTTTATTGTATGTAATATAATATCCAATATGTGCTCTCAAAATATACTGTTGTATTCTCTACTGTAGTCCAAAGTAGATTAACACTGTTTAGTTTCAGATTAGATAAAATTAAGGTGAAAGTCTTTAGTTTTAAATCCAGATAGGGTGAAACTGAACCTACGGTGGAAATTCGCAGCTAGAGCCACAGTGTCCTCTATGGACTACACACTGCAGGTCAATATATTATTTCTGTTATATTTTCTTGTAATATATTATTTTTATATTTACATCTCTTGCCAGCTCATACAACAGACTTTTACGCTAACCGGTCCCCCTGATGAAAGGAGAACATGGAACATCCATGTATAGAAATAATTGCTAAACTTTCCCATCTAAATATTTTCTCTAAATAAGTCCTGCTATGACTCATACGCTAAAGGCAAGTATTGGTTTTTCCTATGAAAATCAGCTTTAAATATCTTCTAAAATATTAGACTTTTTTTTCTTGCTCTTGAAACATGATAGAAAGTATCTGCGTAAGAGTAAAGGGAATGCATACAGAACCTCTAGCTGAGGAACAGTGACTGTCCTGTCCTTTAAGTTTGACTTAAAGTTTTGCTTCAAACACAGCGACCTCATGGGAATGTGGCCAAAAGAGGCAAGAAGATGGTAACTGTCAGTTTAACTGTACAGGCTTTAAAGGAATGGTTGACTCTTAAGGGAAATCATTTCATTTGCTTTTTGCCGAGACTTTAGATGAGAAGATTGATACCAGTCTCACACATTTGTATGGTAAATATGAAGCAGCTAGCTGAGCCGGTTAACTATATCTATATCTGTTTTAATCCATACAAAAACCAAAGTGTAAAAACGAGGTTAGCTGGTTCCCCCTGTTCCTAGCATTTATGCTAAGCTAAGCTCCTGCTGGCCGCAGCTTTATATAAGACAGACATCTACATCGATCTTCTCGTCTAAGTCACAGCAAAAATGTGAATAAGCATCTTTCCCAAAATGTCAAACTACCCTTTCACATTACAAACACACCTGAACAATGAATGCTGCTACACACTAAAACATTCACCCTCATAGAAATGAACCAGAGTCATATGTGTGACATTTAGCCGTAAAACTAAACGTATGAACTTATTAGCTGCAGCTTTGATCTTAAAATAATTGTTGATCATGTAAACATGAATTTACATGTTTTAGATTCATTCAGTTGATACTTTTTAGTCCGTCAGTTTTGAAAAGAAAAAGAATTAAGCACTGCTGAATGATGTTAGTCATAGTTATGTATCACTGTACAGACAATGTCTACACAGCTTAATTGTTTTTATGGTTACCTATCAGCTTTCTGACATTTTCAGAATTTCATTCTGTTGTTAGGTTTTGCAATTTCAAAATCTTCACGGGTGGATGTTTTATCTATAACAACCTTGACTGACACACACACACACACACACGGTTGCATAAACACAGCGTCACAGATTGAACAGTGTTTACAGATGTCAGTCAGTCTCTCTCTCTCTCTCTCTCCTCACACACATACACTGCTGGTCCGTCTCCAGGTTTCTTTCCCGCAGCTTCCTGTCTCCCATCAGCTCGGGAAGAGGCTGCATCGCTACGATCTGATTGGTGGCTTTGTAGGTGGCTGCCTGTGTGGTTCTGTGTCACGGCATGTGTTCGTGCAAGGAGGATGGATATGTGTGTGTGTGTGTGTGTGTGTGTGTGCAGGGGTGAGGTGGGGGCGTGACAGGGTGGTTGGTCAGAAATGGTTGGTCGGTTGATTGGAGTGCCAGGAGTGAAGAAATCGAGGCGCAAAGATCAGGGCTGGGGGTTGTGACCTCACACTTTTTTAGGGGGAGGGGCCAACTTGATGATCTCATCTTCAGAGGGCTGGCGGATGATGTCTTTTAGGGGGGGATGGAAAAAAGAGGGTAGAGAAGGAAAAAAATCACAATCATAAGAAGCCTAAACTTCAAACAAAGAAAGTTGTAGCCCAACAAGTATCGTAAATACATGTTTTTTTATGTAATAGTCTGCCAATAAATATCCAACTTGAAACTTAAGGTTACTTCACAATAAAAAGCCACCTCGTCTTTCATCAGTTGAATGCAATTAATGTGAAGCAGCGGCTGTAGGAAGCGTTGGGTTTGCATTGCAGGCTACACACTGTGTGTTGGGAGAGAGTGAACAGTGAGATGTGATATCGGTGAGATTCAAAAACTGGAACGTGTCGTTTCCCGTGAATCCAGTCAGAGGAAATGCAGCGCATTTGTCACCAACGTTAGCACTGAGCGCGATTCTTAGGGAATCAACTTTGCTGTGTGTAGTAAGTAGTGACTTCGAGCAGTGCTACCCAACCCCTTTTTGGGTAGTCATCCCTTAAAATGAAGCAAAGTCTACTTGCAATCAATCAAACGGTGTCCTGCTTTCCTATCCTGTTAATCATCTTATGATCTTGCCACCCCTTGTAGAGGTCTTGAATCATAGGTTGGCAACCACTGAGGGGGGGGGAATGTTAAGGCAGCTATCTGTATTGCCATTAGAGGGCATAACTTGACTGGATTTGGCAGACCAGAGTAACTTCTTTCAAGTCAAAAGATACAGTAATGTCCAAAAAAAAAGAGGCTAATATTAGCCTGATTTTTCTAAATCTACAGCTACGTGTTCTAGAGATCAAGCACAGGAGGTGCGTTACCTTTGTATTTCTTGGCTGAGGGAATGCGTGTGAGCTTGGTGTCGATCTCGTCATCCTCGGAGATCTTGAGTACGGTGGTGCGGTACTCGATCACCCTCGTCAGCAGGTCCGGTCGCCGCGAGATCTCGAAGATGTGCTCGATGTACGACAGGTTATCTGCAGGAGAAGCATCGTTAGCAGGCGTGTTCACTGGCAAAGCCTCAAGTTTATAAATCTGACTCGACCATGCAAAGATGCCTCGGCCATCAGTTGAGGCCAACTGGATGTGGAAATAAGAGGAGGAACACTCTGCTCATAGACTGCAAGAAGTGACCAAATATAATCTAGATGGTTTGCTTGATGACTTGATATGTCACCTTGGGCCAGCTTGTCGTTCTTCTCCAGGTAGCTGAACCACTCCTTGGAGGAGGTGATGTTGTTGCTCTGGTCCTCGGGGATGTCCTCCTTGCAGGCCGACTTGAGCTGCTCCAAGTCTTCGTTGGTGATGTTTTCAGCCAGGTCGCTGAGCAGAGAGCTGTACTCCGCCATGGTCTGGACAGAGGCAGAGAGAGGAGAAACAGTGAGAAATACTGAATAAAAATGATGCCAAAATTAAAGGCGACGTCAGAGCGAGGCAACAGAAACTAAAGGGGAGAATGACACAAAGAACAGCCACTGAAGTTATCGTGAAACAGCCCACCTACTTCCCAGACTCCAGAATGGAAAACAGTTGGGAAATCTTTGCTAATGACAAAAGCACACTGTCAGAGTGGGATGGAAAAAGCACGAAGACGCTGAGAACAGGACACATCGAACAGGTCAATCTTCGCCCTTTTTAAAGATGACTTGTTGGTAGATTTAGTTTTTATCAAACAGCTGAAAGCGGAGACAAAACAGGACGAAACACTGTCTTGCACCTTAATTAACAACGTCCCAAAGGGGGGGGGGATCTATGCACACGGTGAACGGATTAACTCAGCATTTGGCTTTTGTGTTCCATCAGGTTATCGATTTATATTTGCTTTAATTGGACTGGCTGGTGATGTTCTTTATTTTCCTTATTGTGGCTAAGTCTCATGACAAGACCAAAACCAACGAGCCGCGCTGTAGGCACAGGCAGGGCAGGGATGTCTGAAAGTATTGCGAAAAGCACCAAGACATTGCTGGCTTTCCTCTTTTCACGGGATTTGTGGACAATAAGAAAAACATGGAATAAAATCAGCCTAATGTCTTAAACTCTGTATTCATCAACAAATATTAGCAAGTGCCTTAAAAATGGACTTTGACCTCCTGCAGCATCATGTGCAAAGAGCGGAAATAAACCCCACAAGTTATTAGTTGCTTTTCATCAAATCAACTCAAGCTCTGTGGCTCTCTGTCGCCCTCTAGTGGACTGACTGAAGAAGAAAGTTTCTGCAATCATTACCTTTTCCAACCGAGCCACTGCATTCAACATTCAAACCTCACACTAACAGCTTCTTTATGTAAAGCTTTTAAGGCCCACTCATAAGGACTCATAAGTCAAAGTTTAGGACCATGCTTGAGTGAGTTTTACAAACCGGCACTGATCTCTGGAGGAACATTTTTTGCCACACAAAATAGCTTTAATTGATTTTCACTGGCTTGTTGTCAGATTCAGACCAGAGAAGGTGGTTAAAGGATTCAGTACGCAGGAACGCAGTAGAGAAAAGGACGAAAAACAGACAGTGATTCAGACATGTTGTGAGGCCGTCTGCTGCATTCAGCTACGTCTGTTTAGAAGAAGCAAAGAAAATAGATCAAGAGGGAAACTCAGGCTTTTACAGGTCATAGCCGTGGCGTTTCAGTCTGCACGCAGCTCATATCTTGGTTATTAACATATTTGGGCCGAGCTATTCAAAAGCTTCTACATATCCAGATGATTGTAAACATATTGCTGCAAAATGTGAAGAGCTACAAAGGAACAAAAACAAATCATTTCTGCAGGCGGTAAATAAAATGCTTAGAAAGCATTGATTATTAGATCGACAGAAATTTTACTGGCAATAATCAGGATAATGTATTAATCATTTTAAGTACATTTGTAAACAAAAATGTATAAGCTTTGAGCTGTTCCAGATTGTTTGCCAATTTTCTTCTGTAATTGTGAACTGAATATCTTTGGCTTCACCTTGGGCTTTGGGACCTTATAACAGCCATTTTCCTATTTTTTTTAAAAGGATATTTGATAGTACAAGTGATTTAGGGCTGCAATTAATGATGGTTTTTACTATCAACGAATGTACCGATTCTTTTTTGATCATTTAGTCTACAAAGCGTCAAAACATAGTGAAAAAAATGCCTTCAAATGTCTTGTTTTTTCCAACCAACCGTCTAAAACCAAAGATATTCAGTTTACTGTCATATATGATGAAGAAAAGCACCAAATCCTCTCATTTGAAATGCTGGAATCAGTTAATATTTGGCAGTTTTTCACTATTTTTTCTCGAAACATTGCTGAAAGGGTCAATCAGTTATCAAAATAGTTTTCTGTCGATCAGCTAACTGATGCCTACGTGCCTTAATAAACCAGTTAATATGAGCTTATTTGCGGTTTCGTATACTTTCATTCTTCTGTCAAGTCAGATGACAGAAGAAAATTAAGGATAAACGTTTTCTAGAGAAAGGCGAAGAGATACTGCCGATGAGATCATGCTACAGTGAACCAAAACCCAAGTGGAGGTGCCGTTTCCAAAGTTCTCAGCCTCGCACCCAATCAAACGGCTGCCTCAGGCTTTCCAAAGGCCTTGCTATCCCATCGTGTTAGTGAGCTTATCCCCAGCCCTCAGTTTAGCTACGTGGAAATGATCACGGTCATCTAAAACCAGCTGCATCCGAGCTGAACAGGATCCAGCCTCTTGCTCAGGGACACTGTGGCAACTTTGGGGAGTGATACAAGTCGCAGCAGGACCATGAAACACAAGCTTCCTACGATACAAAATGTGCATCTGAAGGCATGCATCTCTTACTGTGTCACACATGGCAGTGCCACCCCCCCCCCCCACTCTTGTCCCTGGCATCCATGCATCTGGCGAGAGGCTGCCGCTCAGTGCAGTGCATCATGGGCACTGGCACGAAGCTCTGTCTGCCTCTGATCCCCTCAGTCTCATCACAGATAAACACTGCATGCAGAGAGCTCAGAAGAGCTCTGCGATGAGTGCCGTGACCTATATAATGGAGCTGCCGTTACCTGCAGCCACCACCAGAGGGCCCCCATTTGCTGAGTATTAGATACTGTACAGTAGCTTTGCTTATTTCAACATCTCATGGTGCAACAATGCTATCTTTACTATGCTATCATCAGTTAGCATGCTCACGGGGACATATGGACAGAGGTCATGATTTATAGCTGAGCAGCAGACTCGGGAGCTTGCCAAAATTTCTCTGAGAAGATGATTGACAGCGGTGATGGGGGGGAAAAAAAAGGATGATTTCATGACTAGTCATTCATTCAAAAATACAATTAAATTTGAGTTTTTAGACCTTAAAATAAGGTCTACATGCTGTACTGGCAGTGACAAAGTCTTTAAGTTGGCATGTGTTATGACGGCTAATGTGAGCGTCCCACAGGGCTGATTTAAGGTCAGATTTGTTTGTCTGTTCTCTAATGGCTAATGGTGGCATTTGCTTTGGTTTGTCTGATCCACGATCTCAGCCTCAGGGCGAGGGCACAATGATGACAAAGCACTTTTACTGTGCGTGTGTGTGTGTGTGTGTGTGAGAAAGAGCGAGAGAGAGTGTGTGTTTTTTCAGTCTTAAAATGTCACATTCATCTCATCTCTAACCAGAGCAACTTGCTCAATCAACACAGAGTGCAGCGTGGGAGAGAGCAGGGACATGCACCTTAACTCCAGTGAATGCGACAAGGGTCTGAATACTGTGTGTGTGTGTGTGTGTGTGTGTGTGTGTGTGAACGCCTCGACTCCCAAGCTGTGTGTGACTGAGGGGAGCTGAAACAATGAATGTGTGTGTGTCTGCTGGTCCCTGTGCCTCCTCTCTCGACTCAGGTCGCCCTGCCTGCTCTCTACTTTGCACCACAATGGACTGACGCTGCTTTTGTGTACTTTTAGAGGAGAAAGGGGGGAAACCCCCCCCCCCCCCAACAGTGCATAGAGTGGCTACACTTAGTGTTTCTCTCCCACTCCCCGCTGCCTTTAACTCTTTCTTCGCCACGGAATAAAGATGCTTCTGTCAAAATAGCCAACGTTGGCCATGCTTCAAAGTTTTAAAAATCAAACGCTATTTTTCTATTTGATCAATTTAGTACTTTTACTAGCCATGTTTTCATTTAATATTCATGATTTATTTGCCATTTTATTCTTTGATCTTGTTTGTTTGATTCTAAAATTGTAACAATTTTTCATAATGTATTTTTCAAAAATAAATGTTTAATATTATAATATATATATATATATATATAATATAGTTCTAAGAATAACTTCATATCTTACAATTATAAGGGGAAAAACCTTTTGTGGCACAAATCAGCTTCCATATAAAATACAGGTGAAGTCAACGACATCTCTCTTGTTTTGCTGTTAGATTAAAGCAGAAAACTCCAGTGAGTCTTAAATCTTACAGTGTTCATGGGTCATAAATGCCACCTCTTAACAAAGTCCAACAGCAACTCCTTGGTAGGCGTATTAATCTCAAAATCAATATATCTTTACAGTTGCTGTTATCTGACAACAAAGATGGAACAATATGACAATGACTGAAACCACCTGTATAGCGTCATTAGCTACAGTATAATGACAAAACGTATCGGCAGTGGTGGAACGCAACTAGGTACATTTGCTTAACAACAAATTTGAGGCGCTTGTACTTTACAGGACAGTGACGCTACAAACATATGTTGAATATTATAAAATATGATGCATTGCTGTAGATTAAACTACCCAACAGATTATAAAAGTAGCTCAAATGAGCTCAACCTTAAGCATTTACATCAGTAGAATGCAACACACATTAATGCAGCAGTAACATTAAATACTGCAAAATGAGTATTTTCCGTTGATCATTTAAAAGTACATTTTGCTAATACTTACATACTTTTACTTAAGTACGGTTTTGAATGCTGCGGAAGCTGTGTTACCATGCAGTCAGCGTTTTGTAAAATGTTCTGTGACGTGTGCATTTCCAAATTTGTAGTCATGCTCATTTTTAATATTGTAGTCATGCTCTAGTTTGCAAAATCCCCTCTAACTAACCCCCCCCCCAGTCTCTCTGGGACGAGCCTGACACAGCCTCCATACATAGAGACCCACTGTGCTTCACATTCTCATGAACACAAACATGCTTTTGTCTGCCTGCTCCTCTGTCTCTGCATCTGTGTGTGTGTGTGTGTGTGTGTGTGTAAATATGAGAGCGACAGAGAGAGAGAGAGAGAGAGGAAGCGTCGTCACTGAAATTATATTACAATATCAAATTCAGCTATATATTAAATTGCTCACGGAGTCTGAACAATGAAGGATACTTGAAACAAAGAAAACAGGTTATTGCAATGACAGCAGAAAGACAGAAACGGAAAAGAAAACTACAAAAAAGAAGCTGGCGAGGGAATTAGATGGGGAAACAAACGTTTCTGAATGGACGTTGTTTGGTAACTTTAACACAGGCTTCAACAGGAATAGTTGAAAATTTCAGGAAATGCACTTTTTCGTTTACGTTTGCAGAGAGTTAGATTCGCAGATTGATATCACTCCCATATCGGTCTGTTAAATATGAAGCTACAGCCAGCAGCTAGCTACAAGAAAGACAATAAACCTTTCCTATCTTCCAAAATGTTTAACTATTTCTTGAGACGCATGAATGAATTATTGGTGCAGCTTGACATTATTAAGTAGGCAGGGCGAAATGGGATGAAGCTCCACTCTCTGGTCAAATCCAGTTAATATGGAGAAGCAGAATCTTTGTGAGTCAATGTTTGCACGTAGGGTTTGTAACATTTAAATACCTCTAATGCCCACGATTCCCTTCCCGGTGTTTGCAGCTTGAATTATTTTTGCAGTCCTTCAGCAGTCATCGTTAATGGACTTCCATAGTCTCTCATGGTGTAAATGGATGCCAGGCAGACTTCTTCCACTGCGTGACTAACGTGCTAACCCCCACCAACACAGTCCGCTTTACATTGTGCAATCAGTCCATTATCCATCCAGACGAGACCCACTGTTCTCCCTATACAGATCTTTTTTCTCCCCTTTTTGACCCTTTATTTCCCATTACTCCTCTCGCCTCTTTTCCTTTTTCGATCCCTTCCCTCATGTCCATCTTTATCTCCACGTCTGATCGCACATAAGTTTCATAAATGAGACGGAGCGAGAGGAAAGAAGGCACACACTTTGTAACGGGAGTAGACGCAGCAGCAGTCGATCGATATAGTCTATCAATTCTATGCAGTCCTGAGGTAGTTGTGCGTGCAAATAAAGATAATCTCAAGTGTCGAAAACCTTGGTCTGAAAGCTTTGACGATATCTGCAGAGTCCTCATGCACTTACAGCCATCAAATCGATTATTTTATTTTTCATTATATGCCTCGTATTTCACAACACTTTCACTATTCTCCGTTCCATTTTCATGTGGCACAGAGACCCAGCCTGCTGAGTGCTTTTCTTTGTTGAGGACAGGAGCACACACACACATAAATATATATATATATAAACACACACACACACACACACACACACACACATCGTATATACCACAACCACCAAAACTCCATTCACCCTCCACACCAATGACGTTGCCATAGAGACCAGGCCTGGCTTTGCCTTTAGGCCTGAAGACTGTTACCTAGCGACAGGGCAGAGACCTTCCTCCCTCCCCTCCTCACCCCTTTCAGAATAAAATCCCCCATTAGGGTGACTGATGTAGACAAAGACATTGCGTTATCAACAATGTCAGTTTTGGTTCATAATAACCAACATGGTGATACAATATGACAAACAGTGCCAGAAAACACACACGACCAATACGAGGGTGCTGACCTTAATGTGTGTCATAGGATTAAAACAAATGATGCTCGGGCACTCCATGCCATGCATAAATAGTAACATACACCCTCTCCTCCAAAACACACACACACACAGTGCTGGACTTCAGCATGGAGACAAGCCTTTAGATTTTACCATGGCAACCAAACCACCGGGATAGCAGCTCAAAAATCTCTCTGACAGCGATCTGGAAAGAGGAATAGACTCTGTTGTACTTTGTTTTCTATACAATATATCCAGACATTGGGTGTCTGGTTTGTCTTTGCCAGCTCTTTTTTCCTTTTTAACTTGCTCTTCTACTCCACTCCCCCCCCATGTCTCCAGCATCACTCTAAGTACGTTTGTATTCATTTCTCACTTGCTCGAGGAAATACAGGTTTCATGGTGAAGCAGTTTTTCCATTAGTGAGAAGATTCCAGCTTTAAACGCCTTTTCTGAATGGTGTTACCAGATTTTGAACCAGACTTGTTTCCTTTTCTTGCATTAACTACACAGATATCAATCCTGTGAGCATGTGTCTGCTTCGGTCCACCACCTAACTGTAGCTTATGTAGACAGTCTATGGTTGGTAAATGTATGTGACACAGCATGCATTTGCGAATCTGTGGTGCTGAAGACCATTAATATAAGTCTCAAAATCCAAAAAACAAGAGTAACCTGATCCGCGCAAACAAATTTAACAATCTGTAAATTGTCAATTGAGGCTTTTTGAAAGCGAAAAAGATGAGATGTGTGAAGTCGAAGTTTAAAATCTGTAAGTAAAACATACATATTTTGTACATTTGTAGAACTGTGTGGATTGCACCCAGAATTACACACAAATCATTGTGCACATTTCAAAATCTTAATTTTCATTGTAATACACACACTGTATGTATGTGTACTGAGACTAGCTTCCCACCATAGGAGAGCACCGTCTTCTTATTTTGTGCTGTAAAGCAGCCCAGCAACCTTCCCTCAAAACCTGAAGAGGTGGCATCAAACTGTAGACGTAGTATAGATGCCAAAATATGCTGTAATACACTTTAAGCGCCAAAATAAATGTGGTAAAAGCTGCACAACTTCTCCCTATTCTTTCTTCTAATTCTCCCTCTGTCTGTTTCGGCCCTGTTGCTCCATGTTTTAGTCGGTGAGGCAGCAGTTCGTCTCCATCTCCTTCATTAAATCGCTCATTAAACATACCCTGACATTTCAGAGCCTCCTATCCTCTCTTTTTCTCGCTCAGTATATTTTTCTGTTTCGCTCATATGGATTGAAAGGCAGAGTGTAGGTGTCCCACCCACTCTCGCATCTTTAAATCTCGCATGAAACTCACCTCGACTTTACCAAAATCTGTTCAGCAGGGCTCTTCTTCCAGAAATGACAAAATGCAACAGAAATTATGTAATTAACTCATGTAAGCGTTCTCTAACTCAAGCAATGTTACTTTAAAATGTACCACAGTTTGAGGGATGATGTCATCCCTCTCTCATATTGCCTTTCCCTCGTAATCTATATTTCTCACTCTCAGTGCAACAAACCTTCTTCCTCTCTCAGAATACATCTCCGGTCTTGCAGGAGCAGCAGGAGGTGAGAGATTGAAGCGTGGGAGGCAGATGAGCTCGCAGTTGCAGGTCGAAGCAAATGTCCGCCTCCAAAATCTACCTCTCAGGTCAGAGCCCTCTCTCTCTCTCATCCACACGTATCATTTTGCATCTCTGAACGTGCAACTAATTGCTATTACTTTCAAGCATTTCACTGCAACCCACGTGCAGTTCTGCGGTTTCATCACATATTCAGGTTCACTCATTATGAAACCTGTTGCAAACCTTAAATAACCAAGACATTTCGCTAAAATGATTCTGATTCAATCCTGAAAGATACTTTCTGGTGTTAAATTCAACTTAACTTTGCGTTTGTCCCTCGCCCTTCTGCTGCATTTGGACTGCTGCCTAATGCAGCAGAATCTTATTTATTGAGGTGACTACATGCATTACCGTCCATGGACTAATAGCTGGAGCATATATTATAGCAGAAGTAGATAACAACCTTCATGGATAATATACTCTAGTTTACAGGCACTTTTAATGCATTTATCAACACTGAGCGAGACTGTTAAGATGTTTTAAAGTGAATTAAGTAATACCTTTTCTTTGTTCAAACTGTCCATTGTTACCATTATCCTCGAGTGCTGGTATCTACTTTTCCGTTAATACATTTTAATGCACACTCAGCATGCATTACTCATAGTTGTTATCAACATGTATATAATATACATTTTGAGATTATTTCTATAACATCCAACAAAGCAAAAAGCAGGAAACGGAATCTGCTTATATACACAGATCATTTTGACCCGACACTGCAGTTGCCCTCAGCTTCACATCTTTCAGGTCGATTGTTTTTGGATTTCCGTCCCACACCCTTTCAGATCACTCTCGCCACTCTCATAGCGATGTTTGTTGGCCGCGGCAGTCAACCGGTTAGGAAATAAAAGCTCTAAAAACCCTCCGTATGCTTCCTGCCCAGCAGTAGCTGGTGATGAAGGTGGAGCCCAAAGCAGAGCTAAAAGAAGAGCGATTACATCCATCAGGTGGCCAGAAGGTGGATTCCAAAGTAATGCTAATGTTACTCTTTGTCTGCGGTATGTGTAAAAGGCAAACTGTATGCTAACCACCTCACCATATCAACTTCAAACTCAGTTATAGCAGATGTAGTACTGTATATCTCCCGGCACATAGTGTCACTAATGCAAATCCTACAAAGAACCCCTGTGCTCCGCATCAAGCAGACGTATTGAGTTTTCGGTTTGAATACTAGGGTTGGCTGAAGTGAGTAATTCTAGATGAGGTAATGAAAAGCTATCTTTATTCAAGCACGGCAGCTACTCCGTTTTAACAGCAGTGTTGTGCTGAATGTGGTCGCTGGCCATGTTGACAGCTATAATTAAAGAAATTGGTTAAATATTTCGGTGTGTGAATAGCTCCTTTTCCCTTTGATTTAATCTCTCTCTCATTCACACACACACACACACACACACACACCTTATAGGAATGGAAAATGTTATGACTTATGGTAAATTAATGTTATTGCGAGGTGACTAACTATGGAGATACTTTTGACAGCTTAGAGTCACCAAACTAGAGCTTCCTGTTGACTACTTGACGGTTCACCATTGGTTTTTGAGGTGAAGAGATGAGGTTTCCCTTTTTCATCTGCATGCATTTAGTGACCGTACACATACCTGAAGTTGTGCCATTAGTTCAGAGCAAAAGGTGCCCTTATGGGGAATCTGCAGCTTGCCAAACATGTTTCATACATCCCAGGTCTACTAGTCGTTTCCCATCTAAAAGCATGTATGAGCAGGACGGAGTGCTGTGACTGTACTTTGCATGATGAACAGTCTACTTTGATCTGTATTTCACACCCAAAAGTCAAAAGGTGCCGTTCCTGTGACAGACCCTGAATCTCTCCCTGCTCACGCCCTGGGTTTAGGAAGTAAATACGCCGAATGTATCACCAAACAATGCAAATCACATGCCATCTGCTCTCTGTTCTGTAAACCACCCTTAGAGTCTGCCTGGCTCTCAAGCAACGGACCGACATTAATCAGTGTGCTCTAATGCCACAGTCGCTAAAGGAGGTCCGACCTGCTTCGCTGCAGGTTTCTTTTCCAGACGCAAACAGCAAGCAGTCGGCCACCAAGGAGGAGGAAACGCTGTCCAGTCACTGCAGGGATCGACTAACCCTCGCTGCATACCGCCATGTAGCAGCATTATGCACCGCTGCTACACCACGGCATCCTGCTGGGCCACAGAATGACGCCGTGCCGTTAGCATGAGGCTGTGTCTCCGTTTTCATTTTAACCGAGATGGTCTGGGGCAGTTGGGGTTTTGATTCTCTGCTTGTGCTTGTTTTGGTTTCTTGTCTGTCTACGGATTATCCACACATTAACACTGAATAAATGTACTAAATGCTGCAATAAACACACACACACAGGTTGACTACGCGGACATTTCGTTAGCGTTAACATTGATTGGGCAACTGCATTTTTTTGTGTCTGGAGTCCTGAAGATTCAATCTGCTGTCTAAATTATTTCTTGGCAACCACAGCTGCAGGAAATGACTTGCTGACTGATGTTTGCATGACCTTGGTGCTCTCTCAGAGGAATCTGACTGGGAAAGGGTGGGGGAAGCATTGCAAATGGCCGACTCACGAGGCTGCCGGGGCAACCTCGACTGGCTCCTTCCAACATGAAGCAGCAGCAGCAGCGTACTCCGAGCTCCTTGTAGATATCTTGGCTCCTCAGCCTGTTAAGATGAGCCCAGACACCTCGCGACCATAGCAAACGCTATGGTCAAAATGTCAGCAAATGCCAATGACAATTTGGCTGGTCATCAAGGCTGGTGAAATGTGGATTTTTGTAAGAAGGTTTTGGTTGAGTCTTTAAGTGAAAGTCCAAGTCTTGTCAAAGACGGTATTAAATCCATTAAGGGCAAATGCAGGGAAGTCACAAGTATTCTTAACCAATTCAAAGTTAGGTCTCCAAATGCTGACCTTTAATAGGACTTATCATTTATACATTTTCCTTTAAAAGTTTATAGTGTTGTGTTCTTTTCGACGCATAGGCCTCATTATTCAAGTTGTGCGGCCTTGCAAGGTCTGCATGTCGCTATCCTATTTAGTCTTTATTGTTCCAGGATTGTATCAGGCCAAGTCCTCAGCAAGGCAAGTGTCAAGTGTCAAGTCCAGTTGTGGAAGAAGATCATTTACTTAAGTAACAGTAGCAAAACCAAACTCTTAAAAATACTTCGTTACAAAAATGTCCTACCATACTTAAGTTAAAGTAAGTATTATTAGCAACATGTACTTTAAAGTATCAAAAGTGAAAGTATTCAATGCACACAAATGGCCCCTACTATTACTGATGCATAGTTTGCGCTCAAACTATGAAACGGATTCAGCAACGACGTCATGATTTATTCATACCAGTGATGAGCCAACAGTTAAGTTAGTCCACTAATGGAGAAGAGAATATCAAAATAAAATGCACTCCTCCCATCCTCCTCTCCTCATCCGCATCATTCTCAACTAATTCTCAACTGCTTCTTTCTTCCCCTTTGTTTCGGTTTCTCCCTTCATCGCCACTCTTTTCAGCCTCCCAGTGCTCTTTATGGCACAGACAGTCCTCATCATCACAGGAGCATCTTGCTGCCGGGAAACATTAGAATTGATTTCTGACCGTTAATCTTACTTTGATGTCTCTCTCGCTGAGAACATTGCCTATGTGCCCTCACCAAATAAAAACACCTTGTGTGACACCATCTCGCCGCTCTTTTCCCTCCTTCAAACTGCTTTGCCCACTCGTTCTCTCCTCCTCACCCTCTTCCTGCTGTTTGTCTCTTGGATGTCCTGTTTGTCTTTGCATGCTTTGGAAGAGATTCCCTGCCCAGTACAACAGGATTAGCCCTCGTCCGGTCGGTCACGTTCCCTCACCGCTCCCTTCCCATTCACGACACAGGCACGGACAGCGGTTTATGGGATGACAGGAGGTTAGATGAAGAAGGAGGTTTGGTCGTTGTCCGTACAGACGGCCTCGTGTTCAATGAGGCAGTGAGTACTGCCAGCACTTATCAGTTCAAAAGCACCAGAATATGAGAGAGAGAGGGGGGGGGGAGCGCTAATCTGGGGAGAAGCAGTGAAGCGCCGGAAAATATAGGCCACTGGCCCATTTTTCATTGAGTGGAAAAGAAGATTTGCTGTGTGTAAAAATAGTGCTGTTGATTCGAATATCTTTTTTTAAACAATCCATCAGTTTGTCTTTAATTTCACTCCTTCCCATCTCCAAACTTGGTACCTTCATTTTAGCAATCACCTGTGACATCTTCAAAATAAAGTCCGCCTTTTGCTCCTCCGTTCATTAGAAACCTTTATGTTTGCTACTTTAAAAAGGTTGATCTTTCTTTTGGGAAAATCCTGACGCATTGCACCCGTGCTTGTGTGTTTGTAGAATAAGTAGAAAAAAGGAGGCGTTGGCATGAGTGACAATAGCTGACAAAAGGAATAAACTCAAACTTTAACCACAGAAAAAACAAGACTACAGCCATGCTAACAGATTTGTGAGGTAATCCTTACATACTACATCTCAGTGCAGCGTGTTGGCATGCTAACATTTGCTAATTAGTACTAAACTCAAAGTACAGCTGAGGCTGATGGGAATGTTATTGTTGCAAATAAAGATTTTGGCCCGATGATGGCGCTAGATGGAGAGTGAAGGGATCACCAGAGTTGCTGTAACTCATCCTGACGAGGACGTGAATGTCGGTACAAAATTTCATGCCAATGCATACCATAGTTATAGATGAGATATCGCAATCAGAGCCATGCTGCTGGCGTGGCTGCCAATATTATATGCATTTCTTATTGTCGAGTAAATCCCATGAAATGATGAAAACAAACAAACTTGCCAAGTATTGGCTGTGTAGCCAAAGCCAGATATACCATTTCATCTGTGCCTTAGAACACATTTCGTGTCCACAATCACAAAATGTGTATTAATCCTTGGCTAAAAGTAGTCCCCAACAAATGCAGTGTACTCCTGTTTGAGGAATGTTTGCTAAAAAGAACTAGTGTCCCGGATATTACAGAGCATTATTTTTTTAAATGACACTACAGGTGTGTGACCCCCTTTGAAATACTTTACCTTCGGTATGAATGTCTAAATCTCAACTTTGAAAGTCCTCAAAATTTAAATATGACAACTGGGTAACTCCTGCTGTGGAAGATCCAGTAGCACAATTGAAAAACACAGATTTTGTCAAGAAATCTGCAGAATAACACCAGGCTTATCCTTTAAATCCCCAGAAACTACTGTTACTATGCAACTGGCTTTTACCTTCAGTCAGGTATAGTTCTAAGCCACGATAGACTTTATACACATTGAGGGAAATAAATGCAATCGAAGACATTCTTCAGAGAACAAACTTGACTCGACTTGGTCACATCTCAAGTTCAGTCTGAATGAAATATGATTATAAGCTGAACTGAAGCTTTGTGCGTGAGGAGGGCTAATGGCGAAACCCGCTCGATTGTTGTTAAACCTGTTTTTTTTTTTTAAAACAAATGCAACAAGGTTGTTTTTATACACCATTTCAAATAAAGTGCTGCTTAGATTTAGTTTTCCTCGTTTTACAGTAAGTAGCAGGATTGTGGCAGACATTTATTTACTTGCGGTCATCGGAACATTTAGACATTTTGGTTTCATTGGCCCAGGTTTTAAGATATTCATCATTTAGGTTTCTGCAGCTATCCCAATGTAATGAAAACAACACCGAAACATTGATTTCTCTCTCCACAAATAGTTCCCCGATTGCTCTGGATTTTATTCACAGGCCTGACAAATCTTTTTAATTACTTAACGCATTCACACGTGTAATTACGGCCACATGTGTGCATTTATCTGTTTACATGTACGCTGGCATTTTTCCCTCCCGCTCAGTTTTCTAAAAGCTATGGAAGAACATCGGCGAGGAGTTTGTGCAGGCAGAGCCAAACAATCAATCCTCCCAAGTGACACACAGACACGAAAAAAAACACACTCTCGTGCGCACACCCTGTGGGCACCCTGTGGACGTGTCCTGCATACAGATGACCCTTGTTTTTTGGCACAAGCTTGCGTGAAGCCAGAGGGTAAAGGTCGCCGAAGAAGAGGGAGAAAGAAAAAACACCACGGGAGACCTTCAGCAACAAAAATCAAAGCGTTTCGCTATGCGGAGCTCCAGAAGGAACACAAAACGTTAAACTGCGAGCATGAATGCAGGTTCAAGAATTTCCTGGATCCGTTGTTCAGATGGAGCAACATGTGCCGTTCTGTGCAGGCGGGGGACCGATTCTTTAAGACCAAGACACAGAATCACTCAGCAAGCAAAACACAGGTATGATCGACTGAGTGCATCCTCACCGGTCCTTCCTCTGTGATTTACAACAATTAGAAAATAAAATTAGGATTGTGTTTTGCCGCTTTGGATCCAAAATGAGCATGAAAACACACATTACTGCAAGCGATGCAACATTTAAGGCCTTCTGGGGGAAAACCAAGATATTTCAAAGAGCTGCAGACCTGGCTGTGACTGACCAGCCGAGTCTTTACTTCCTGACACTTCCTGGGTTTAGGGCAGCGGAAAAACCAGCAGCCGCCAAGGGGGAGAGAGAGAGAGAGAGAGGCAGCTGGACTCTGCATCGGAATTAAAACGGGAGCTAATCCCTTTCTGCATTGTTCAACACTACCCTCTTCCCTCGTCTCTCTCCAGCTCGTCCCCTCAGGGCTGTATGGAGACGCAGTTTGCAGACTGCGCCTCTCGTATGTCAGAAACTGCACGGAAGACGCTTCAGACGTATGCACATAAACACAGTTAGACTGACTAGCAGCTTTGTCGAACTCTACAGACTCACTGATGACATAAAGGTTATTTTATTTTTAACTGCACAAGATAAACCTGCAGCATATTGCTCCTGATGATATGGATCAAAACATGCCCATATGGGTCATTCTTTTGTTGTTTAAGCTGGAGGACTTGTCTCTTCAAACATCACACTTAACACGGACACATGTAGGCTGCAAGTGAGCCTTTATCTCCATCAGTCATGTAGTCACAGGACATGAAGTGTTGATCCTTTTATAGCCTTTACTGATAGTGTGAATACTTCTACAGTTCCTCTGAGGTACTCATGGTCTGCCTGTAAAAGGGCTGATAATGTCTTTAACTGTATGCATGAATAGCTGTATGAATATGAACGGCTGCACGTGCCACACAAAAGCGAATGAGTGAGCAGGAGACGTGCGATGGGGATGGAGTAACTCGCTCTCTCCCATCTCCGCCGCTGGAGCTGCCTTCTGCTCAAACTAAATTCTAAAAAAGGCCAACCCCTTCACCGTGGCTGCAAGGAACAAACCAGATGGTCACGACTAAAGCCAGAGTGTGAGAAAGAGACCAGATGTGTGTAGAGATGCGGGAAGAGCTGCATAAGAGGAAGAGAAATTAAGACCGACATGGAGGAGATGAAGGTAAAAGGGTTAGAGCATGCCCCCCCACACTCCTTTGTACTTCCTCTAATCAAAAGACAAACGTTACGAATCGGTGTCCTCGCGGTGATGGCGGTCAGGCCAAACGAGACGACGACAGAAGGCAGTCACGCAACGCAGCCCCCACAACTCTGAAGCGCCAGGTTTAATTCCCTAATCCATAAAAATCCCGCTTCCATGCGGCTAAGATACTGTAAATCAGTAACCTCCAGCACCTGGTAAGTCGGCACAGTCAACAGGCATTATAGGCTGTTTATGCTTCCGGGTAGTTCTAAACTGCCGGTTGGAAAGAAAAAGCACAATGTGTTAAAGTAGAAAGGTAAAACAAATTATAACGAAGCCACTAGCAATGATTAATTGATTAGGCAAGTCATTTTTGAAAGTTGATTAATGGAAAATTAATCAGCAGCTATTTTGTCAATCAATTCCTTGTTCCGGGCAAACAAACATGCCAATCATTCACTTGTTTTGTCAAACTGAATACTTGGGGGTTTTGAACTGTTGGTCTGATAAAAAAAGCAACTTAAAGAGTCACTTTGGTATCTGGAATATTATAAATGGGCATTTGTTACAATTTTCTGACATTTGTTACAATTTTCTGGCGTACAGCTTTTAAGAGTAAAAGTCAAGCGCCATCAAGGTATAAACTGAAATATATCTAAAAATAAACCTAAAACGAAAATTTCCAGACCCTCGAAGCCTGCATGATCACATAAATATTTCCTGTAAATGCGAGGAGACAACAAACAAATATGACGACGGGATCGTTTCATTTCAAACAACAAAAGATTTTTGGTTTACATGAGTGATTGTGTTGAAGATCATACATTTTTCAAGAGGTTTGTTCCAATTCAAGCATATTCCTACCCTTGAAAACATAACTGATAAAATTAAGCATTTTCCAGACTTTGTAGGGACCATGCAAAATGATCAATTGATTCATCAAGAAAATAAATCTGCTGATTGACTGACATGAAAATAACCAATTAAACACTATTTATTTTTGTCAAGTGAAGATTTTGTCAGATAGACAAAAAAAAAACAAAAAAACACCTGCTTTAAACTTGAACAGTACATCCTAAGTGCAATACTTGACATTGCAGCATTAAGATAGCAAACCTTCATGCATCTCTTGCAAGGAAATTACGTTCAAAGTGTTCCGGCATCACATCTGCATTTGTCAGATTTTGCACAAGGCGACGTGAGGCGAACACCGAGGAGTCGTCGACTGACTGGCACGCACAGCATGAAGAGAGCGAGCGCACAAACAAAAGAGAGTAAAGGTATTAGCAGATCCGCCGCCTGCACAACAACTAGATTTAGCCATGAAAGCATTGCGTCATACATACTGCACGTTTGCAGAGGATTATCCGACATAAATCCTCGTGATAAATAATCAGAGAACAGGTATATCCCATCGCCTCGGCGCTAATCTGATAGCATTGACGGGGAACGATATCACGTGCTTCCAGGACGTGGTCTGTGGCCCACATGGTTTGGCCACGGGCTGACGTGTTAAACTGCCCCCGAGCGTCAGGCTTGATGACAATCTATTGCATCAGGCAGACTGAAAGCACATCCCTCGATAGTGACAACGTGATACAGACATCTGAGTTTGTGCACGCTTACGTGTCTCGTGATCGATTTAGGATTTGAGAACGGTGATCTTGAATCTTAGCAATAAAGCAAATGATGTTTCCCGATTGTATTCTTTGTGCTAACCTTTGTGTCTGCAGCTAATGATACACATCACGGTCATAAAGTACAAAATATACTGCCAGACATGCAAAAAGAGAACGTGACTCAAACTTGAGTTCAGATTTTTCCACGTCGTTTTCCTATAAACACGAGAAAATGTGGCAAAAGTGTTGATTACGTTAACTCACCTCCCATGCAAATAAACTGATTTCAAGAATCCCCTTGAATAAAACCTGTCATATTGTGTTGAAAGAGCTGTGGGTCTTAATTTTATGACATTAAACCGTTTCATGAAAATGCCCGAAACGAGTAAATGGACTGGAAATGAGTGGAATCATCTCACGTCGCCGCCTCTCTCATCTAACGAGGTTTTAAGACTGATTGCATGATTGAATGGCCATTTTAAATGTACAATGATCACTGACATGACGGATAAAATCTCGACTCTGACGGTTTATGCTCACGGCAGCAGACGGAGACGCTGTGTGTCACAGCAGTGGTGGTAGGAGCCAGATTTGAAAAAAATCATGGAAATGTATTTGTGTCGTCGATGCTTCATTAGCGTTTGGGCTTTATGGAAGATAAAAATATCTTCATGCCTCTGGGAGGAGAGAGGATGAGGAGTGGGAGGGGCTGGCTTGTGTGTGCATGAATGTGTGTGCAGACAAAACAAGGATGTGAGAGTTTTTCTTCCCCTCTCTGTTTTTTGTTTTTGTTTTTTTGTTGTTGCTGTGAATGCGTATGCGTTTACGGTCCGTTTGTGCACAGGTGAGATCGCAAACTGCGGCGTCGTTCTGAGCAAAACTTCCAGGCCAACAAGTGACAAAAGGTGTAAAACCACCAGCTGACGTCAGCCTCTCCAGACATCCTTCTGTGAAGTCAAAAATATCTCCCCTCCTCATCTCCGCCTCTTCCTCCTGCTCCTCCATCAAACCCACACGGTGGGCTTCTTTTGCGCACGTGCATCAAAACACGTGTTGGTGGCCGTGACGGCAACAAACAACCAAGCAAAAAAATAAAATGTGGCTTTGTGGCTGAAAACGACAGGAACAAGAATCCAAATACATTTATGTTTCAACATATATTTTAAGCAAATTCTACCATCTAAAACACATCCTTCATCAGTCTCTGCTTTTCTGGCTCATCCAAGCGCAGTGCACCACAAATAGCAACATAACGTGTGACGAACACACCTTTCTGACCCGCTCTGACAGTGACTGAAAGACAAAATTGAGCACCATTACAGCAAATTGCACTAATTTCAGATGCGTTTGTTCTCACCGTGAGCTGCTGGAAAATGATGAGGTAGTAACAGGTTTTTAACAACTAGCTGTCGTGTCCAAGACGGGCATTTGAGCTAAATGCTGAAACGAGAGGCCAAAAGGCTCGCAATCGGGCGTTCCAGCCTCGGCTACCTCAAGAACCAGCAAAATTGGGATACAACTCCTCATCAATTCAATAATACTCCTCATCCGTTTGGAGTGTTATTGAATGGGCATCATCAGTGGTTATCAGCCTCGTAGGTCTGGACTAGAAGGGGCCTGCTGCTAGTAGATTCAGAAGGCCGTTATCATTTATTCACATGGTTGATTAGTCACGTCATGCCGCTCGGCGTCTCATTCATGGGCAACAAAACGTCTCGGTTAGGTTTAGGAAAAGGTAAAAGGTTTGAGATACGTGATGTTTTGGCATTTTAAATAAGTCAACGTTGACTTTTGGGTAAGAGTCCTGTGTTTGTTTGACCCATCCATTCACCCCAGCCTCCTCCTCCTGAACCTACTAGTAGGTTTAATAGGGCCCCGCCAGCCCGTGTATTTGGAACAGATGTGTGATTATAATGCCCATTCAACAGCCTGATAACAGTCAATCGGGCTGAAATCCTGCTCATCCACAGGCCTAACATCAGCCACATTTAACTAAGCTCAGGCAGGTGGGTTGACAGAGGTTCCAGCTTCAAAGTCAAACAGAAAGCAAAAGAAAAAAAAACACACAGTATGAATGTGCATCATCCTTAATCTATGAAGAATATGTCATTTGGTGATAATCTAGTTTGGAGTTTTATTCCCTTAAAAGTCCTGGTTTGTGTTATATTATTATTAAGACTACATGTGAGCACAGAAGGACGACGAGTTCATAATAAATTAAAAAGGCAAGAAGCGTTTGTTCCTATGAGGAGCTCAGCAGTCATTTGCTGGACTGCAGGCTACTTGCAGTGTTAAGAAAAAGATTAAGTGAAGGCACAGTGAGTTCAGCTGGACCTATATATGCAGCCTTTCCATGACACGTGACCAATTGCGCGCTCTCAATGTACAACGTGCACCATGTGAACACAAATGCTGCGGAAAAGCAATGCATACACCAGCATACAGCATGTTTCTGGAGACTAAACTAAATTACTGTGATAAAACCAGCAGAAGGGTTGTTTGAGGTCCAAGTTTAATAAAAAACACCTTTCATTCCTCTTCCCATCCAGACAAATCACGGTTCCCAGTATTCAACAAAACGTTTTGCCACCAAATGTGCAGCTCTGCTTCAGAAAACGAGCGAGACAGCCAGACAGACAGGTGGCCGAGTAGTCAAGCGGGAAAAATAAGAGCCGAAAAACATTCAGACACAGTCAGCCTGCAGGGAAACGCTGTCAGATGTTTTGATTGGTTGTCCAATAATCAAGAAAATCAGAAAGGAGTCGGGCTGGTTTCTTATGATCAGCTGATGACGTGTGTGTGTGTGTGTGTGTGTGTGTGTGTGTGTGTGTGTAGGTGTGTGTACACAGGGGCACATAATTAAAATGACAAGCAGAGAAAGGCCTGAGGCAGAGGAGGAGGAAGATGGGGTGAAAGAGAGGGACGAGGCCGTGTTGAGATGTTAAACTCGAGCAGCCTGCTGTAAGTTACGCTTTCAGCGAGCCCAGACCCGTGTTTAAGGCGCGTTTACAGCCCCTCTCCTGATGCGAAGATGAGAGCCAGATGGCAGAGCAGTCACTCTAATGGCATTCTCATTTCCTCAAGGGGTTGAAGTTCACAGAACAGAATTCATCATTTGAAGAGGAAAGAGATGAAAAGGACCGATACTCTGTGGATAGGAAGCAGAGCAGGAACATTCATTTTCAGCTAAAAAGATGATTATGAAGTTT
>JAVQJF010021684.1:0-11817 GCA_036023855.1 Gadopsis marmoratus
TAAATCTAGATTTCAAAGACAATGAGCCTTGCACTGATCCCATTGCTATCTTTTTTTAGGGAAGCAAACAATGCAGTTCTTGATGTCCGACATTGATATGGTTCGGCATGTAGACGGTAGGAAAATTACCCAAAATTCATACAGCACAGGAGAACGGGAGATGGTTGAAGATTTAATATAACAGAACTTACAAAGGAAGGCTGGTACTGGCAAATAAGAGTCTTTCGGCAGGCAAGTCCAGGCCCACAGAGACAAACGAAAAACATGAGGTACTCCCATAGAGCAAACAGGACATGGAACAAAGACTCAGAGGTGCAGTTCAAGCTGGGAGAAAGGGACATAAATTCAAAAATGCAAGCGAAAGCTTGCGTACACTAGAATAATGGAATCAAAAGAACCCTACAAAGACATCGCAAAGTGACCGTACAGAAGAAAACCAAGACAATGACCCAACAAAACCCAGAAACTAGTATAAATAGATGAGGGTGAACACAGCAGGTGTAGCAAGCAAGAAAACACAAGGCCAGAAACTAAACAGCAAGGATGTCAAATTAAAACAGGAAACACCGTGAACCCAACTGATAGACCGTAACAGACATACTGTATGCACACGTGTTGGACATCTGTACGGTCTACAGATCATTCATGTAGACAGAGTAACATGTTGAACCAAAAACAGTTGGCAAAATGTTAGACAAATATAGGAACCACAACACTTCTAATTCAGTTTTGGATGTGAGCATTGAAACTACACATTACAATCTACTCCCACGATGCTCAGTGTAAAGCAGTTTGAACCTGTACTGCTCACTTCCAGTACCTGCAAATACAAGTGGACCATGAGACACGCTTCATTCTTCTTCAGCTAAATTCAACAGCACTTCAGAACTTAGAATTGCATCATACCAGGTGACAAACTAGCCACTCAGCAAGACACGGTTGCTCTGGATCACAGCACACCACAACACGAGCACCAAGAAATTACGAGCGCGCTTATGGGAAAACACTTTTTTTTTTCTAATGGGGAAAGTGTTCTCCCCTCTACCTTGAAGGAACCTGAGGCTTATTCACGTGGCACTCCCATGGAGAAATGTAGGCGTAATCAATAACAGACCTTCACATCCATTTCCTTTTGGACCTATTTATAAAATCTCGTCTGACAAGACATGTCTCTAAGGAAACTTTTGAATTACTTATAATTACTTTTTTTTTTAAACTGCCACTTTCAGCTGCAGGAAACAGTAGCAAGCTGATGAATGGCTGGCTAGCGAACATGAAGATGTTCTAATCCATCTTTAATGATAATTTGGACTTTTTGTTATTAATTTTCCATCAGGTTTCCTTGGAGTGACCCTGAATATAAAGTCTTGCCATGCTTACAACTTACAACTTTCATCCGCTCTTCCTTTACTCTCTCTCCTCATCCCCTCTAATTCCTACTCCCTGTACCTTTCTCTGCTATCCTCCTCCTTCATCCTTTCTTTGTCACCTCTCAATCAATCATCTTTCTTTCTTCCTTATTCACTTCTCTCCTTTATTTTCCATTGTTTTACTCCACGCCTTGCCTTTTCTTTTTCACCTGCTGCCCCTCAATCCTCCTCTTGTCCGTTTCTCATCCAGCACCACCCTCTCCTCTCCTGGCAGCCAATTAATCTTGCCTAGTGCTAATTCCTCATGAGTGCCATTTAGTGGCAGCTCAGCGGGAGGATCCATAAGGATTTAATGTGTTTATTAAAAGTTTGACTGCTGGTCGATGGAGACTTCTCTTCTCCCAGCAGCCTACTCTCTGTCTCTGCCAGCAGGACAATGCGCAGCGTGTGTGTTTGCCTGTGTGTGGATTCCTCAGCGCTGCTGCTTAGTAATTGATTTTCAATATCTGTGACACATTGGGTGGCTGACATGAAGCAGACACTGATGAAGCATCTCAGCAGTTGCTGCTTGGCAGGCGGGACACAAAAATAGTTTTTTTGATTATGGATTTGTTAATTTGCGTTGCAATTGTCATTTGAGTAACCAAGACATTAACTTGTGTATCTGTGTTTGAAATCATTTACAACATAAACAGTTTAAAAGGCCGATGGATTGTGGAAGTGTAACAGTGGTTGGTATATAAATTGAGTAAGGGAAAAGATACCAACAATTGCTTAACAATTGCTTTAAATTAGCTTGTTCTTTTGGTTAAGTGTATTGTGCAGACTGGTTAAAATTTTTGATTGACACTATCCACACAGAATTTCAGATTGTATCCTACTGGTTAATACAGATCCTTTCACTATTGAAACCAGCAGATAAAGCGTTATCTGTTCCAAGAAACTCTGCTTGTGCTGCACACACAGCCACACATACAAGAATTGACTAAGCATGTATTAGCCTTGTCTTTCTAATCAACAACAGGCCGGCTTACAGATTGCACAAAATAAGATGATACTTTATATCTTTGATTACAACAAACAAACCCAATTCAGTCTTGATTTACGGATTAAATGGTTCAGTATATAGCAGCAGGTCATAAATGGCCAGGCGCCAGACTATTTCATGTGTTTTAGCATTCTGGAGACCAACATGAATCTAAATCCTTTCAATATAAAGAAATACACAATAACACTATGACTATACTACAATCTCAAACTCAATCTCTCGATCTCTGCCACACTTTTGTCACCAAATACTGAACATTTTAAAATTCACAAAGCAAGACGTTCTTTATAAAATAGAATATTATAAGAATATTGTATGATCTTGCATTGTATTGCACCTGTTTTACTGTTATATTGTCCAACCCCTGTATATCTTAACTTTATCAACATTCATGGCATGAACTTGTTTATGCCATTTAGGAAAGAAAAAAATTGATTTTCATTTGCATGCACGGCGCATTTTGGCTCTTATCCCTGGTCCTGCGAAGGTCTTATGTGAGTTAAGCTGTTAACATTCACCTGTGATACCCTGCAACTGAACATTGTTGTTGCCAAGAACAAATCAATTAACTGGATATTACTTTGTCAGTTGTGTGTTTGGTATGATAATGTTTTAATTAAATGGTTAATTGTGTTTGTGTATTAATTTTTTGTTTTGCTGGAATGGCCTGACTCCTTGGTTGCAGATTAATACAGTTGTTTTATCTCCTGATTGGAAGGTACAGTATACTTTCTACATAGCTGATCTATTTAATAAAATATTGTATGTACCGGGGTACTTGTTTCTTATATTTGTTGTTCAATTCCAGATTTCAATTAGCAATTCCTCTTCCTTTGACATCGAATTTTATCTAATTCAGCTTTAAAGTTCTTTAACAAAATAGCCTAAATATTTCAGAGCTATGGAAATAAACAACTACTTGGTGACCGTGATGTCCTTTGGTCCTGAGACATTAATCCCTCGCTGTGCGTTGGAGTTTGTGGTCTTGCAACTCTTCTCACTTCATTTCAGTGCTGAACTGATGCCAGGAGAAAAGGTTGGCAGGAGAGTGGTATAAGAGTGGGAGAAAAAGCTTTAAGTGTTCATAGTTCTTTATCCTGTGACAACAAATCAGGGTTGGTTTGAGCGACAGAGTGGATGTACATCATCTTACTGTGTTCGTTAGGAAATGGACAGCTAGATAAGCAAAGTAAATTGGCCATGTTGAACATAAGTGAATAAACACAATGAACCGTCGTTTTGCAGTTGTTTCAGGGGTGGATGAGCTTTGACATTTTTCCTTCCAAACTTAGCATTTAAACACATAAGAATACATTTTTCAATTTATGCACGACTGCAAAAAATCATAAAACTGCTACCTTCCTGACCTTAACAAAATAATTTTGTTAAACCATTAACCAAAGTTGCTTTATCACATGATACTTGCGTTTAGTGATAGCTTAATTTTTCTATTGACAATTACAAATGTAATATCTATGTGTAGGTGTGCGATTGGATTGAAATACCATCACTGCGTACAGCTTAACATGTCATTGTCATTCTCACCTAACGATTCAGTGATTCCATGTGCCCTGTCACTTGTCTCCAGTCACTTATTCAGGTTTATCCCTTCGGTTTTCTGTGTGTGCATTTGTTTAGGAAGTAGAAACAGACAATGAGTAGCAGATTTATTAGTTACACCTACACAATTGAATGATATAACCCTTGAAGCAATATATTATTGAATGTTTTAAAAATGTGTACTGTTGCTCCCTCACTAAAATCCTTTTATGTTGGTAATCCCATGGTTTATTCATCTTCTCTCTCTCACACACACACACACACACACACACACACACACACTCTCACACAGTCCCTTAAGTCCCTTGGTGACAGGGTCTAGTTGAGCGATATCATCTACCATGGGACAATCTGTCAAAGCCAGGACAGAAAGCTGGCAGAGGTGAACTAGAGGACGATCCCAGATACCAGAGAGGCATGCTGCCAAGATGGAGAGAGGGAGGGGTCAGACGGGCAGAGAGTCAAGCCAGAGAGAAAGCAAAAGTGAAGGTGGGGTTTGTGGGGTTTGTGGGGTGGAGGTTGCATGACAGGGAAAGAGATGGGATTTCAACTGAGCTTCTAAACCTGAGTTAAGGTACTCTTTAATAGTGAGCATACGGTACGGCCTAAACATTTTCAACATAAGAGCTGCACAGTGCACAACAGTCTACATTAAAATGAGTTAAAACAGATTAAAAGTACATTTGACAGCTAAAGTTGTTCCATAGAGCAACTTCAACACGGCCCCTTCACAAAGCAAGAAAATGCATTCAAACTCTGTTCCCCCAATACGTCGCCACCACTGCTAACTCTTAATCCCCTCACATCTCTGTGAGTCCTCTCTCTCTCTCTCATAAAAAATTCATAGAACCATAGTTACATATGAAACTCTCGTTTAAACGTCCTTACCAGCCAGGTTTCACGCTTGCGATGCTGGAAAAAGGAAAATGACTTCTATTGAAATAAACTGTATAAATTTGGACCAGGATCAATACATTGTGTGATAAAGTGACTGTGAAAAAAAGTGGATTCAAAATTCAGAAAGTATTTCACCATGTTGAACTAGATTTCCTGTGCTTTTTTCCCCTATCGGGTTTATTGATTTATGCTTAAAGTAAAGTCTGCGGTCAAACAAAGCCTGGAGTTACATATGTAATCTAAGTACAACTGTTAACGGTGTCTATTACATCTGTTCAATCTAATTTATAATAAGTACTATATTATATAATATAATAATATAATGATAATCTATAATCTAATTAGCTTTCAAATTGTGATTTTGGTTCTTGTATTATTCAGGTGTCCTCTACAGTTCAGAAAGTTATGCGTGTTTCTAGAAACTCCACCGAACAATTTTTATTGTCTCCCTTGTCAGCCAGCTTGTTGTTTGGTTTTTTTACAGTGTTGAAGGTCTTTAACAGTTACTATCACCTGAAAACCCATTTTGGAAAGCTAATGGTCTTTACAGGAGCCAGCCTGCTTTGGGACAGCTGGGACATAAAAATAGATTGTAGCCGATATTCATAAAGTGCATCCTGACGAAACTATTGTAGACTGTTTCTGGCATGACGAAGGCACACTGGGTATGTCTGCCAACATCCTGTAGTAACCTCCGAATCCTGCTATCAAACAATCCATCAGTTGTTTATTTATGTGGCACCTTTTGTACAGGTTAACACGGATCGAAGTACAGTGCAAATAAAAGCAAATGTGACAAGACACCCATAACATAACACTCTCTTAATATATTTATTTATTTTAGAGTTTATATTTGTCCTTTCTTGTAGAGCCACATTTCTTGACCTGTGGTTAATGTTGAGCAGCTGCTGTTGGGTCCTGACATGACACAGGTGAACTTCCATTGGGAATCTTTTCTTGGTGAATCTAAATTTATTCACTTTGCATCTCAGGAAGAAAAGAAAATCTAAAACACCTTTTCCACACTGTCTGGTTGGTCAAGTTTTCAGCTGAGATAGTGTCTTGTCTTTGGGTAGTTCAACCTTTATTTGTCTTTGAGTCTAACCATCGGCAGTAAATGCTCTTAAGGGGGAGAAACTGCACACAATAATCCGACACACACACACACACAAGCTGCAAAATTTACAGCCCACCTGACTATACACCTGTGGTAAATGAGCCAGCAAATGGAATACTGTTCAACGCCCACATGCGCGCACACACACACACACACACATTTTCAATGCAAATATTATAAAGCACAGACAAACTGCTCTTATAGATGCATACAGAAATGTGAAATCACTCTATTCAGTGTGACAGGAATGAGTCCCAAAGTAGCAATCTCATACACCCAAACACACACAAAGCATTTCACACACACACAAATACTCTGACACATACTTATAGTTCCCCTCCACTCCAATATACGAATATATAATATGTTTTTCTTCTTGTTGCTACAGTTGACTGTTTGAGCTTCACTGTACAGAATGATGTGCACATATACACACGTGAAAACACGTCTGGAGGGGATCTTTAAAAGGTTGAAATCCACAAATAAAACTCCAGGCAGCTGGAGAGTCATCAGGTTTTGAGAAACTATTTCATGGTCTATTTATTCAAAAATGAAATGTACTCACCATCGCTCTTTTTGCACTCACACACACAGACAGCTAACATGCCCGTACATGCATAGCTGGGGCATACATACATACATACATACATACATACATACATACATACATACATAGAGAAACAGGTTCACATGGCCAAACTGAAAGACATGTTTGAGTGAAGATGAAGATAAATCAGAGCGTACTGACATGTAAATACATACTAATACATATTTACTGTACATGGTATAAGGACTGTTGTCATGATGTAAAACCTTCTAATGTTCCATCACAGTGATTTTGTAATTCACTTGTTTTTGTCTCATTCGGCTACAAATTGAAAGAATGACATGCAGTTTGATATTCAAGGGTGCTTTATTTACTAGAGATTTTTACTAAAACAACAGACACAATTTAGAAAAAACACAAAATTAGGTTAAGCCTACAGGCATGCTGGTGGCCCCCTGAGCCTGTGCAGCAGTGCTTAGAGCTAATGCTAATGTCAGCACGCTAACATGGTCAGAATGACAAAGCTAGCATGCTGATGATTAGCAGATACGATCTCTAACAGAAACTGACGTACTAAGTGTTTATAATGTGTCTGCGTACAGCGTGAGCAGTCAGCAGACCCACTCCATTATCCCCCGGTCAGTCTTTAACAAGCTCTGAGACCCGATACAACCCAGCAGCTGTCATTTACTGTCATCCACCAAGCAAGCACTCAAACACACAAAGTACACACCCACGCACTGTCACTCTAAGCACACACACCATTTAACTTTCCGTTACACACCCATACAACTCATTATGAACACACACACCATTTCCGCTGACACTCTGCAGCACAGTCTCTGCCTTCGTCTCGCACGCACACAATAAACACACACACACACACACACGCACACGCGCACACTTCTGCAGTCACCTAAGTTGATGGGCTCATCAATTTTTTAATCTGCATTGTTCTTAGGACAGCAATTACCGTCCTTCCCCCTTGTCACATTGCCCAATAAAAATTGGTCACACCGGGTGAATAGCTTGTTATTGCAGTAATTACATACAGTGGTTATAATTCTTCTCACCACTCTTCTGCTCTCTGTCAGTTTCCCTCTCTCCTTTCCTTTCCCCCCACTTCATTCCTCCCCATCATGTTTTTCCCCCCCTGTTTCTCTCGCACTGATTCCCTCTCATTTATTTTTTTTATTTTTGCTCTGTTTCCCATGTCTGCTTATTAGAAGCAACTGTGGGCTTGTTTTCCATGGAGCCTGTAGTCGATGGCTGCAGCGTGTGCTTTCTTCGGGTTTGGGGTTTGTTGTGTCTAGCTGTGTAGCCTGCACACAGAAGCACCACAGATCTAATATAAACTCTAAGTTTGTGTGTCTTAAGGGACTGTATACACATTAGGGGGTTAGAAACGGGTTATGCTTTTTGTATGTTCGTTATTGCTAAGAGGATGGTCTGACTTTTTTGGGAGAGCAGAGAAGCAACTTTTTATTCAGCCATCCCTTGCATGATTTCTTGAAAAACTTTTAAAAAGGGTGCAAATGAGGGTTCTAGTGTGCATAGTGGGTCATAAAGGTCTCTTTTGTTATGTTATGTTTTCTTAACCAAAATGTTTCCTTCTTCTATTTTTCGGCATCTTAACAGTTAAATGTGTCATGTAATGTTTGCCTATATTATAATTCAAGTCTTTTTTTGCTATGTTTGTCATAACAATATTAAAGTTTAAATTAGATTACGCTGTCTTAAATTCTTAATGCTTTGCTTTACTAATGGTGGAACGAGTTGTTCCAACACATTATATTTTGACATGTTAGGAGGATGGTGTAGCAGTCTTTCTCTAAGTGAAGGGTAGGGCCCAAATAAAATATTAATAATGTTGGGGAGGGTATTTTCATACAGTCCCTAAGATATTCAGAGCTTTGCATTTCAGAGGTCCAGACTTTTGAGAAATAGACTGACAGCCAGAGAGAGATGGTTCTATCAAAAGCAAACTGAGATTCTTGAATATATAATGTACAACAAAAATACACAGAAATAAGCCCACCTTGTATCGCAATTCAAAGTACATTCCTGTGGACCATGTCTTCATTTATTTAACTCTCCAAAGAATAGAAGATTTGGTCCACCATAGATGAATGTATGTGTTGTTTATAACTAATCCCATTTAATTGTAGGTTCCGGGTTTAAGACCTTACAAAGAGAATCAGGTCTCTTTTCCTAACTAAATCTAACATGGGTAACCCTCGAGCTTACGTGTCATAATTGACATAAAAAAATAATAAGTATATACTTAAATATTAAGTGAAATTAAAACTGAATTGAATTTTATAACTGCATTCTTACTTGCCTATTTTTATGTGTTTGTTTTCAATTAATTCAGTCTAACTCAGTTTAAAAATATCAGGATAGCTGCTGCTTATCTTTCAAGATAGCCTTCAACAAACTCAGTTTGGAGTTGTCAGTCTAACACCTTTCAACACATGCCTGTTGCTTGGAGGATTTAGTGACGGTACAAGTTCAGGCAGTTGCTAAAGTCAATACTCTCTCACTGTGAGAGCATCAATGGAGAACAATAAATTGACTGTCTGCATTTGCGGCTGCGGTACCCAATGTCCCTCAGCATTCTGGTAGAGATTGTGATTTACAGCAGTTAGCGGTTGATTAACCTGGACAGCAAGGTGGTAGCATTTCGGCTCTGAGCAGAACTAACAGCTGCTGTGGAGAGTTAGTGGTTTGAGGCTGTAGGCTTAATGTCTGGAAGCTGTACCAGAGAGAGACATAAACTCAACAGCTACTTCCATCATGTGGATTAATATGCAGGTCTAATGCACAAGTAGATAGTGTTGTGCCAAGACAGTATGTGGAGAGCCTTTTGTTCTTGCACAACTTGTTGTTTCCACTGTCAAGTTAGTGTCTCTAGCCACCTTGAGGCAATGTGTACGAGGAGAACATCTGCTACATGTAGGTTACAAAACAAGAGCTTACTTCCCTGCATACTATGGAGAAAAGGCTGTGACTGATGATGCCTGTGATTCTGAAGTCTGTACTATTCAGCTAGCATTGGTTTGCGTGGTTAGCGGGGTCATGGGTTTGAACCCGGCCAAGCCTGCTAGGGCCTTTCCTGGGTGGACTGAATGTTTTCCCTGTGTTTTTGTGGGTTACTTTCAGGTGCGTTGTTTCCCTCCTACAGTCCAAAGACATGCAGGCTAGGAGAAAATTACAAACTCAAAAATAATCGATGTAAGTACAGAGTAAGTACAACGTACTTAAGGATCAAGTTATCATAACATGACAGCCAAATCTGAGCAATGGCAGCACACAAACCAGCGTACAACAAGCTTGACAGGGTGATAGGAATGTACTGAGTATTTAGATGGACAGCAGAGAAGTAGATTATGTTGTAAGACTGGTTTGAAAGCTTCTGTAGATGTTTTGATACTTTCTTGGTCCTTTTCCCCACCATGTAAACTTGTCTTGAATGTAATCCATTATAACTGACACAAATTTGATCTGGCCGCATTCGCTGTGCTCTGTGAAGGATAAAATTGCAAACATGTTACAGCTACATGTAGGCAAGGGTTTGATACTTGAAAGATTCAGGTAGAGTACCACTTTATGTAAAGGCAGGCAGTCTTAAGACTAAGGAATGACATTGGCGTAAAGGAGCGAATAAAGGTTTGTCTTGGTTAGAACATGATTGAGATGAAACATAGTAGTGATGTGATCACTGATCTGAGAAACTGGCACATCTGGGGAACTCCAAATTTGAAGATTGTCACAATGTCAAAGTCTGCTGTCAAACACCTGGCAATGTAAGGATATTAACATAAAAACAAAAAAGTGGGTAGATTGACATGATTGTTCTGCATTAAAAGATGCAGAAATAAAAAATACAGTATAGTTGTTTCTCAGATCCTTCACAAAGTGATTTCCTCTTGTTTCACTTAATGGCATCTGTCTTCTTGACTTTAATCAGCCAGCCAACTTAACATCTCCTCTTATTATTGCTGAGATGTTCAGCCTAACTACAGAGGTGAAATTAAATTTAAACTTCGTTAAGCGTCCACTTTATCAGAGTCATATTTTTGTCAGCAGATGGCTGGTTTGTGATTGGATTTAATTGTCAAAGACAAAAATCAGACCCTTGGAAGAGAGATTTAGAGAGCTACTTCAGTGCCATGGCTATATTTCCCCCATCCTACTCTGCTCTTTGTCAACAAGATTGGAATGAGTGTCTCTGATCTGCGGACATCTTCCACCGTGGAGCCGTCTTGTTATCGTACCTGCCCAATAAAACATCAGCAGATGGGAAGTGATGATTATAGTTCTATGTGCCACCAGCTTGAGAAAAAGATATAGCCTAGCTGCCAACATTTGTTGTTGAGTTGTCTAAAACAATCAAAGAATGCTGGCTGGCTGTGTCTTAAAGAGTTCACAAGGATACAATGTGAATTTAGGAGATATTTTGTCAACAGCCAGTGACTTAAGGTCATTGTTTTCATTCTTTTTTACCAAATGTCACCGGATAGTCTATCTGGATATCCTGGAAAAAAAAAATAGGAGCAGATCAAATGTATTTAGCTTTTTTGTACATCCAAAGGTTAATGTATGTTTCCTCATCATATGTTTCCTCATCATATAATGTCACTCATAACATTTTGATATCATTGAGTGAGCATATATGTGAAATATGAGCTAAAGTGATCTAAAACAAAAAACACTTTTTCATCAATGTTTACCACTGTTACCATCTTAGTTTAGCACGGAGTATAGCTGAGACTGATGGGAATGTCATGTAATGATGGTATTTACTCATAAAGCAGAGTATTGGACAAATTGAACCTTTGACCCGCTGGCTGCGCTAGATGAAGAGTCAGATGCTCATCACAGCCATTAGGAATCATTTGTGGACCATGGATATCTGTGCCACGTTGTGAGACTCCAAGGTGATGATAAGGCACAGTTGTACACAAAGCACGTCACTCGTTGGTCTTTCAAAGATAATGCGTTTTATTCTCTACTGGTCACTTCTTTACTCCTAACCCTTCCGCCTCTACTCTGCCCCGAGGCTTTCTTTCCTCTGCTTTTTAAGGGCGGTTGTCAGGTGGCCGGCTCTCTCTCCGTCATCATCCTTCAGTGGTGTCAGGTGTGACAACTCCCACGGCCCAATGGGATGCAGACACTCCACCGGGAAGTACACACCTGACACCACTCGTCCCAAATGAGCTCTTGGTGGTTGCCAGGTAACGGAGTTGGAGCCGGTTCGGCCTCCTGGTCCACCACA
>JAVQJF010021692.1:0-89681 GCA_036023855.1 Gadopsis marmoratus
GTGATGCACGCCTCAGCCTGAGGTCGACTGCGCACTCGTTGACATCTGCGTTCACAGCGCCACCTAGTGACAGGGAGAGATATGGGCTCTCAGCGCCCGAAGTCGCAGCGCGCGTGCCCCAACGTGCACGTGCCCCGACGTGCACACACCCCGACGTGCACAGGTCTGCGAGGGCCCGTTCAACGCTGCTTGCAGCTTTAATTTGAATTAGAATTGTGATTTGCAAAGATAACAAAGCATCAATATTTTAGACAAACTAAGTTCAGAGGAGATTTGAATGAGGTGAAGCGTGAAATTTCTGAAATTAACCTACCTGTATCTGATCCAACAGGTTTCTGGCCTGCTGCAGGGCGACTGGTTCTCCTGGCTGATGCACATCTGGATCACGGGTCACTTCTTGAAGCCACTGTAGGAGCTTCTCTGCCATCTCCCGGTAGCTCTGCCACTGGCGGACCAGACTATCAATAATGCCCCTTCTCTGCTGGGCCCGCCTCACTACACCCTGCCACTGATTGCTTAGCAAGGCCAGCTTCACACTGAAGTCATCTCTGTTAGGGAGGCAAGAGTGAGAATAGCCTGTAAGCTCCTCACAACTGGATACTTTCTTTTCATGAGATAGGTCAAATTGTTTGTAGGACTGTGTGTCTTTGTGTGTGTTCACCTGTCGTCCACTTGTCCCTGGTCCAACATATGATGGCCATCATTGATGATGGAGTACAGAATCTGTTGCCTGCTAAACATCTCTGCCTGGAACAACTGCAAGCACACGCACATAGATTAATAACAGCATTGAACATGTAGACAGCAATTACTACACAATTAGTACTTTTAATGCTTCTCTGACCTCATGGTCTCGCTGCTGCTCCAGCAGACTCTGGCAGTTGCCGGAGATCTCAGCAGCCAGCTTCTGCTCAGTCTGAGACAGGAAGTCCAACCACACCTCACACTTCTGGAGGAAAGTCTGCTGCTGGAGCAACACTGCCTGCAGCTTACTGGAGAGGGACAGAGGGAAGTCGTTCGGAACATAACAACTTTAACACAGAATTAGCACACTGAATTTCATAAGCTCGCAAGCTTGTAAAAAGACACCTATTTTTGTTACACTGAAGATGAAAGGCAAATTAATTTTTAACCTATATTATAATACAGCAAGTGAAATTTGAAGATTTTAGGTACCTGAACCTCTCAGTGAGGTGGGCGGAGTGAGCAGCCCAGGCTCTGTTGAGACTTTGCAGCCGTTTAACATCTTTATCGCTGACTGGCAGTCTGTACACCAACTCATTAACACGTTCCAGGTCTGGGGACAGACTGCTCAGCTTCAACAGGTGAACCTGGTGAACCCAGAACCCAGTCTTTTTTGGAGAAAATGTTCAAACACAGATAATACTGCAATAACCAAGACAGCGGCAGAGTTTTTCATACCTTCAGTTTTTCCATACGTGTCTGGACCACAGGGAGCTCTAGTGAGCCCACTGGGTCAGACTCCCTCAGCACCTCCTCAGCCTCTTCAGCCTTACGGATCAGTGTGTCCAACTGCTCTCTGAGGCCTTCACAGGCCTGAGATCCAGACTACAAACAGTCAGACAAAGACAGTGAGAACACAGAAGAGCTGAGCCACCAATCATATCCCCTTATTCATACATCAGGGTTGCATGTAGGGGTTGAGATTCTGCCCACGCCCACCAATCCCCGCTATCCTACCTGCAGTAATTCCTGCTGCCTGTGAAGGGCATGCTCCAGGGTTGTTAGGCGATCTGTGAGGGACAGGTGGTCGGACTGGAGGGCTGCCGAGGAGGAGGCGTCAACTTGGCTCTTCAGCTGTTCCCCTAAAGCCTGCAGCTGCTGGAGGGACTGCTGCACTGAGGCTTGGTCACCAAGGCATGCCTGCAAGAGTAATGTCATCAGAGTGAGGCAGAATCACCAAATGTTTATTGGTTAGAGAAAGTCATGGTATTCACATGTATACCAACAGCACAGTGACCACAGGATTGCATATTCAATGAAAGAAAGTGGGCAAAGAAGAGTGGGTTTTTAAAAGGGTTCCATTTGCCATAGTGTGGTAGCCAACAGAGAGCCATGTGATCCTGTTACTGAAGTCGTGAAAATAAAATGTTCATGAATACATTCAGGGTGAGTAAAATAAGGGATTTGTGAAAAGCTTTCCAGAAATGACAGCCCATGCACTAACAGCTACAGTCCTCAGCCACTTAATGTCTAGCAACTGCATCAGTGATCCTCAGTCACAAAATGTAACCTTCTGCTTACAGTATTAGGACAGCGTGTCTCTAGACATCACCCAGCATGGCCCTATGAGCCCAGCGTGACACCGGGGGACCCCTGTAGTGTAAATCAGGGCCCTGTCTTTTCCCTTTGCAGTGTCCTTTTCAAAAGGCTTTTGATAGCTTGTGCTGTGAAGCTACATTCAAGCAGACAAAGGTACAGGGTGCAATTTGGTATTCTGCAGAAGGTATAGAGGCTTTGTAAATCCTCATAGTGAGCTGACAAGCCATTTTGGAGCTTATTCAGAATATCTTACAAACCAAAGGAGGCTGCGGGCAAGCAGGGAAGAGACTCCTGGTATATTCAAAGTCACACAACATGTGGATGCAGTACTAATCTAACACTAGACCTGGGTCCTGGAAGATAACTACAGAGGAAAATGTTTAAAGTCTTTAAAACAAATGTTCACATATTCATATACTGGACTCCTGTGTTACACTTTCCCCATCTATACCCACATTGCAGTCCTTTATCCAGGCGCTGCTCTCCTCCTCTGTGATCTCCCCGTCAGTGGCGCTCTTCAGCAGGCCATCAGTACGTTGCTCCTGTTTCTGAACTGCTGTCACACACTGGCCATTCACTAATCTGTAGCGTTGCCACAACCCCAGCAGAGCTTTACTGCTCCTCAGCTGCTCTAAGATCTGCTCCAGTAGACGGTTCCACCTGTAACCGAGGAGAAACATACTGTCACACATTGACCTCAGCTCAGACGCTAGTTGATATGGATAATAGCTGCAGTTTGATTTAAAGGTCACTCAGAAATGTGTTTGTTATCCCAACCTGACGTTGACATCCCGCAGGGCTCTGTTGAGTGTCTCAGCCACAGATGGGTGGCACTCTGTCAGTAGCTGGTGTGTTACGGAGCCAAACTTCCTCAGGCTGCTCTCCTGTTTGTCCATCTCCTCCTGCAGGTTCTTAAAAACACAGACACCCACCAAAAGTTAATTTAATCTTCAATGTTTGTTAAATTTGCTCAACACGCTGTTATTTTGCATTCCTCACCTCTAGACTCTCCACCTGCTGCTGTACTGCCTCTAGAGACCCGTTAAGGAGGCGCAGCCTGGACACAGAGTACCTTCCCTCCATCAGGTAACCATTAATCTCCTCTGAAGCTCTCCGGTACAGCGTCCACTGCTCCAGCACCGACCGCAGGCTCACCTTCATCTGACTTATCTGATTGGAAGGATGGGAGACAAAACGTGTAAATTCAAGGACAATGGGAAAATCTAGGCAACAACCATGAGTGTAAGGGATCCAAGAAGCTCACCATGTGGTCCAAATGAGCCCAGGATTGGTTCAATCCTTTGAGGGTCTCCTTGACAACAGAGCAGGCTGCTCCTTTCTTATCCTGGATGAGAGCATTTCCTCGTTCCTCTGCTTTCTCTAGGTCCTTCTCTTTTTCCTTCACTAATTCCTCCAACTCCTGCAACAACAAACATATTTTTATACTAACTATAGACATTATAAAAAGTCAAATAGGTGTATGTGGCATGAATAGCTGTGCTGTATGTTTGTGTACCTGACAGTCTTTAAGTGCATTCTGCAACGCTGCCACATCCTCTATCCTGTGTCTCTTCTTCAGTTTCTCCTCCTGTATTGTGAGCCAGGTTTTCAAGGCCTGAACTCCATTTTCATGCTCCAACCACCCTTCCAAAAGGCCTTCCAAAACCTGAATCTAATATACAAACACAATTCAGAAAAACTTAACTCAGAAACAGCAAAGTAAAAGTATAAGAAGGAATAAAATGTCAGGTCTAGTTCTTGACTACACTGACTGTAGCATTACCTTTTCACAGATGAGCCCCTGTAGAATCTGCCATTGTCTGTTCATAGCTCCCAGCTTCTCTGCAAAGTCTGTTTTGTCACTGCGTTTTCCCTCCACATCCTGACTGCTGATCTGCAGCACAGACTGGTTTACAAAGTCCACAGTCAACTGCTTACACGTCAGATCTATGCGGAAACCCTGTGAAATACAAATGAAACATGATGAGACTGTGATGAGGAGGAGGGAATGAGAGAAAAGAGGAGTGGCTTTTTGATCATTAATATGTCAAGTTCTTTTGCAGCTTGACCAGAATGGTACAACTACTAAACTGTGTGGGTGTTTACAGAAAGAAAAAAAAAAAAAACACCTTATACTTCTGCAAGACGTTCTGGACCACCTCTGAGCCTACAGCTCCAAGGATTTTGTCCTGGTCTTCATCTATGATGTTCTCCATGAGAGAGATCCAGCTCATCAGCTCTGCGATGGCGTGCCGTGACGCCAGCTTCTCCATCTGTAACTAAGTGGTGAGAGCAGAGGGGATGACAGTGTTGCAAAAAGTCAAAATACAGTATCATCAGCTAAGCAATGGTAATGCCAATACCAATCAGCCCTATAACAAAATGACTTAAAACATTAGAACTAAATTTGGTGACAACTGACAACCATTGAAGTGAAGTGTAACTGCTGCTGTTCTCAGACCTGGTGTAGCTTCTCTTGTACTACAGGAATACGAGTCAACAGCTCAGCCCACTGAGTGTCGATTTGTCCCAGCGCTGTCCTGAGACCAGCTGTATCTACTCTTTTCAGTCGCAGAAGCTGGTTGCCTGTGCTTAGCACAGATGAACGCAAAGACGATTTAGCGTCCACCTCTTTGGAAAACTCCTATCAGAAACAAAAATGACATTCATTAATTATGCAGAGGTTATCATTTGGTGTGTGGTACATGTTGTAGCCAAACTAACCAGGAAGGCATAGAGGTGGTCTCTGACAGTCTCCAGCTCCTGAGGCACCGTTACGGACTGTGTTGTCCAGAACGCCAGCCGGTCCAGAGCCGACTGCAACCAGTGGCTCAACTCTGCTGACTCACTCTGGTACCTGAAATTTTTACACAGGACAAAATATGATATTTTCATTTAGTTCCGACAGCTTCTGAAGGATTTTGGGGATCATTGTTTACTGTATTCAACCTCTGGGTATCACACACAGGATTACAGACCTAAACAATTTTGCTGACTCACACAGCTACATAATTGATTTGAGATTGGATTCTCGATACACTGGCAAACAAACTCAGATCATTGTCAGACCCTGACCTGCTCCAGTGTTTTAGCGTGGAATCGAGGCGGTGCAGCTCCTTGTTGACCTTGGTGGTGGAGGAGAGCCAGTGCTCTCCCAGCTGGGTCAGCTGGTTCTCCAAGTCTGAACAGCCAACAGACAGAAGAAGTCTCTTGCCCTCCTCCAGGACCTGGTACAGCTGGGGCTGATGCTCCGTCAGGCTGGCCTTCAGACGCTAGGGACAGACGGATAATTGATTAATTAAAAATGAAATATTCTAACAACCACGCTTGACTACAACTTTCAGGCTAAACCAGATGACATCTTGAAACTGGATTAATGCATTTATTTGTCTATATCTATGAGTGTCTACTCTGTATAAGGTCCCTTACCTGGTAGAGACTGATCCTTTCAACAAGTTTTTCCTCTGTCTCCTCTACCAGGCCTACAGTGGGGATGCTACACTCCACAGCCTCCAGCTGTCTACACAGAGCCTGGTACTCTTCCACAAGCCTGCTCCATGACTGTCAAAGAGAAGAGAAAGAAGAGAGTGGCTAATGTTATTGCATTCTACCTGTTCATTTTACTGAACTGTACTGCTGCTATATGCTATCATTCTGTTTATCACTCATTCCCACCTCCAGCATTCCCTCCAGCTCCACTCCCCTCCTGTGGGCCTGTTTGAGCACACTGTGAGCTAAGGCCATGGTCTCCTCCAGGGCCTGGCTTTCCCTCTGTGCCACCAGACCAGACACTTTACTGTAGAATGTCTGGGTGAGGATCATATGGCATTCCAGACCCTGGAAGAACTCCTGTATTTAAAGAAAACAAAGATACCAAGACAATGTTAGAGAAGAAAGAAATTGGTCTCTAAATGAACAATAATTATACTGCATTTCAGTGAAATGTCATCCTTACTTTGTGCTTGTCCAATAACATCTGGACCTCTATAACAGAGGCCACTGTCATCTTCTGATCGGCAGCCATCTTGTCCTGGGCAGTGTCCACCAGGTCTGTGAGGTCATGAAGTGCAGCTTCATACTGAGCCTTGAGAGACAAGCCATGGTTCAGGCTGCCACGTCTGGAGCCCACCATCAGAACCAGCTCCTCATATGCATCCTACACAAAACAATCAACATGTCAGTCATTAAGTATTATAGTGCTGGGAGGTTATGACCCTAGGGGCACCATTAAAGTGAAAAAGAAATGAGCTGAACAGAGAATTTGATAGTACCTGTAGTTTGAGAAGTTCTTGGTTGGAGATTTGGTCAGATCCCTCGGCTCTGGCCTTCAGCTCAGTCACTCTCTGCTCAAACTCTCTCAGACTGTCCTCCACCTCTGATAAGGTCTAGAAAACATGCAACATATTTAATGAAAAGTGCCTTCTCAGAAGCTACTGGCTATTCACTGCACCTGTGAGATTTCTATATTTTATGTATATATGCCCTTGGTCGGTATCATATATATACCTCTATCTGTTTGGATGCAGGTCTGTCCACAGTTCCAGCCATCTTCTGTAGAAACTGGTGTTTACTTTCACTCAGAGAGGTGAACAGCATCCTCAGTTTATTCTGGCAAGGACAACAGAAACAATGTTTGAGAGGCAAGCTTCCTAATCACTAAAAAAATGCTTCATACATCAAATCAGACTGGTGGTTCAACAGTCCTGCTGTTGTACCTGGAAGCTCGAGTGTTCCTGCAGCCTGTCCCTCATGCCATCACAGTGTTGTTCCAGGGTGGAGTCCAGCAGCCCCATCCTCTCCTGAAGGCCCTCCAGTGTGTCCTCCATCAAGGCTCGCTCCTCTCCTCCACACAGCCGGCCTGCTCCTCCACCCAGAAGGTCTCTGCACTGGTTTACCTCACTGGTCATTGCCCTCAGCTGTTTATTCAGACCCTGAACAGAAGAGCTCAGATCAGTAACATAGGTACAGTAGAGTTTTAATTGTGTTGTCTGTTTATGTCAATGTATTGTGTTGATAACTACGTCTGTTAGCAATGTTACTACAAGAACAAGTGTCTTTAGTACCTCTAGATTTGTAAGTTGTGTCTCTGTATCTTCAGACAGCAGCACAGGACCAGAAAGCAGCTGATTCTCAGCAGCATCTAACCACGAGGAGGCTGCTGAAACTGCAGCATACAGGTCCTGCTGGACTGTTGTCCCTCCTACCAGTTTACTGTCGCCACTTGCTGCCTGTGAGGAAGAGCAAAGAATATGTACTCTGTACCTTGAAAGCTGACAGTAAGAGTGTTTTTGATCTTTATTAAAGACCCTGTGAAACCATTAGTAATGAGAGATTAAAATGAGGTGCAAAATCTGTGCTTCACCTCTTGGGCGATTCTTTCCAGAGTCTGGCTGCAGGCCTCAAACAAAGCTCTGGGAGAGCGAGAGTCCTGGTTCACAGACTCGCCTCTAAACACCCCACTGGGACTGGACAGACGGGATCGGAGGAGGACCTGCACACAAGAGTGACAATTGAGAGATAAGAAACATATGAAGTGTGAAATTACACAAGAGAAAAAAAAATTAACATAGTGAGTTTAAGACAACTCAAAACACAGGCTAAATTAAACACAAAGCAACATTTATCAAAAAACAAACTTGAATGCAGAAAATCATACATCCACAAAGTATGGCATGTGTACCGGGCTAAGCTGGTCCTGCTCCAGTGAGTTGAGGGAGAGCTGCAGCTTCGTGTTCTGATCTTTATTCAGGTTTTCCCAGCGCTGTCTCAGCTGGTCTATAGGAGATAAGGTCTCTGTCTCCAGCAACACTCCTCCTGGGATGGACACCTCACTGTGGGAGGGAGAGGGGTGTGTTGCCACAGGATGCTAATAGCTTTTTCAAACAAACATTTAAAAATAAATAAAATCATGCCAAAACTCAAATCACAGAAGCTCCTCTTTACAGAATGACAGACAAATATTTGCTCATTCTGCGGCAGGTATAACAAAGTAAGTGTGAGAAGAATAGGGAGTGGAGAAAAAGTACCTGTCCCCATTGGGTGTGATCTGTTGGCTGAGTAACTCTTCTCCCACACTGGCTACAGACTGGAGCAGCCTCCTCTGTTCAGCTACTTGTTCCTGCAGCTCCTGGGAAGTCACCATACAGCATTTAAGCCATAAAATGCAGAAGTTATATTGTATTTATAGAAGTAATTTGGCACTCCAGGCAGTCAAGAGAGTGGTCAAAGGAGAGAGTTAAATATAAATTTCAACTTCCTCTTACCCTCTGGCGAAGAAGGTTGTCGTGGTGCTGCTGTGTGCGCGTGGATCTGGCCTGGGAAAGCCAATCCTGGACATTAGGACTCTGGGACAGAGTTGAGTCTGGCTCACTATCCTCCTGCTCCTGCAATGAACCCTGAGAGAAAGAGAGGGACAGAGCAGTAAAGTTTGTGAATAACAGTAAAGGGAATGCAGGCCCCGTTCCAACTCTGTTTGGTGCAATATATATATATATATATAAATAATGCAAGCAAAAGACTCTGACAAATAAGCTGTTGTAGTTCCTATGCATTGTAGAGTGATTTTGAAAATAAATGAATGTCATTATGTTGTGGTCTGTGTGTATGAGTGTTTCGTTGTGATATTTGTCTCGTCTACGTCTGGTGGTTAAACGTTTATTTGCCTGTCAGAATTGTTTGTAGCGTCCTATCCGTGTGTCTGTCCCTTGTGTGTCTGATTGTAGATTAGCATCACCTGCCCTCAGTGTTCACCTGCCTCGTATCCCCTCGTTAGTGTCCTGTGTGTGCTCTGTTCGGTTGGTCTCTGTTGAGTCATTGTTTAATGTCACATCGTGGTGTGGATTACCTTTGTGTTCTTGTTATTCCCTGTGGATTTCCCTATTTGTTCTTGGACTTACCTGGCCTCTTGCCTTACTGTTAGTGAGTGTCCTTTGTTCTCGTTAAACTGCTTCAACTGACTGTGCTGCCTGCAATCGGGTCATTCATCCTGCTGCACAAATGCCTCAACTCAACGTATTTAGTAAAAGGGCACACTGAGGGAGGCCAGCAACAAGGAATTTCTTTCAAGGGGCAATGCTTTTCAGTGGAAATTAAGAAATTTAAAAAGAAAACTGAGTTGTTTTTCCCAAATGGGATTAAACCACAAAGCAAAAAGGCCAAAATGGTGCATCATCAGAAACACACCTGAAGCAGTACATCTAGTGTTAGCATGTGATGAGGTAGCATCCTTCTGTCTTTTGTTTGAGGTTCATTCTGAGACACACAGGCTCTTGTTGTTCCAAGGAAGAAAACAGTGGACTACTATGAAGGAGCATCACATGACCTTTAGTATCTGCACAATACTGCCATTGACACCATTACACGGCATCACATAATGCAGCACAGCACAACAAAAATGATGGAGGCACAGAGGAAGGAAGAGTGGGTACATGGAAAAACTGAGCGTGTTGGGGAAGTGACCAGGAGAGGACATGAACATAGATGGTGGGCAAACAAAACGCGCACAACCTCTGACCTCACCTGTATGTCGACTTGTTTGTCCTGCAGCATCTGCTGCAGCTCCAGCAGGCTGTCTTTGAGGGAGCGCAGCTTGAAGGTGAGTTGCTCCGCCTCTCCTTTGGTCTCGGCCCGACCCTCCAACAGCAAGCTCTCGCTGTGGACGGACAGCTCTGACAGATACGACACCTTCTGCTCGATCTCAAACAGCATATTCTGGAAAGGCAGGAGGTAACGCTTGGTAAACAAAAACCTAAAATCTTAAGTAACCATCTCATAATCCTGACTTTAACCTGCCTAAACAGTCACTGATGAGGAAAAAAGGTTATTTGCGTAGTTACTTGGAATATTCCTACATCATTAAACAGCAGTAATTTTGAACTATTTACTACTTTATTTTGGCCTCCAGTGGTTTAGAGGCATCCTCTAAGCATAATGAATTAACTTATAGTTCTTCCTAGTAGCATGCACTGTATACAGTACATGCAGCATCCTTCAGTAGCAGGCTAATTGTTTGTCTCTCCCCGTCTCACTCGACTTAATATCCATTTCTTATTTTATCAAATCTTATTCCTTTTCAAGATCACTCGGTTTCCCTTCAAATCCTTTTCACCATATCCCACTCACTCCCCCCTCACAGTTCTTAACAAAAGAAACAAGAGAACCTTACTTTCCATGTCCAGACTGTGTGTGTGTATGTGTGTGAGAAAAGTGTTACAATTGTATGGAGTTGGGAAAATAGGGGGATTAATCACCTACTTACATGCGAGGATACAAGGGTCCTTGGCAGAGATGGGGCGGTAAATCTCCACAAAGAATTAGTTCTGACAATACGGAGTGAGTGACTGTAGTTGTTTAGGAAATAGTTTACAGCTAACAAGTTAAATCTGACAAACAAAACTGAGGTGCAAAAATAACTAAACAAAAGAGTACCTATCCTAATGCAGACACCCGAATCATCTGATACATTTAAAAGGCAAATTATTTTTAAACATTATCTAACAAAAGCGTCAGCTCCGTGACTGACTGGCAACCAGTCCAGGGTGCACCCCGCCTCTCGAACAATGTCAGCTGGGATCAGCCCCCCCCCCCACGGCCCTCTGAGGATAAGCAGTATAGATAATGGATGGATCTAATAAAGCTTTTTTTATTTCACACTCTTCCTCTTCTCCCTCCTTGTCTGAGTTGCTCCACTTCAATGTCTTCCCTTTCTCTCGTCTCTATTCCTCACTTCATCTATCTAACCTTATTTCTCACATCTTGCCCAAACCACTGGATCTATACTATAATAATCTATGCTTGCAGACAGTTTATTCCCCCCTGGAGATGAGGATCCACATGGGCCGGACCCTTAGGTCTGAGCTCCACAGGAGCCATATGTGAGCTATAATCAGCTTAGTGTCTCTCAGCTGCTACACACACACTTTAAACACTGATTTTCTTTGCCTGAACCAGAGAGCTGACATTATGACTGCTGAGAAGCCAATTATGGTGTATCATCGGATGAATGTTTAGATATTTATATCAGTTATAGTATTGAAGAGTTATATGCTTCTTCAAAAAAAACTGCCAAAACACCACTTTTGTTATTTATGCAGTGTAAGACCTGCAATATCAGTCATGGTAAACTAGGCACACCAATGCAGTGGTACTGGTTTAGAAAGTCCTGAACTGTTTTTTCTGATTACACTGCACTAGTAAATCTCTTTTCTCAGAATCTGTGATCAAAATCACTGAAACTGGACAATTATTTCCTACTTCCTCAAAGACATGAATAACATCTTTACAAGGACACACAATTGGGGATCAGTGATCACTTATACCATTTAGCCACTGGTGCTAATTAAACCACAGATAAAGGCGATGTTGCCACAGAGTGGAAGAATGTTTAAGGACCGGTGAGGAGGGTGATCGGAGAGAAATACAGGATCAGACCATAATCCTAATCTCAATGTCCTAATCCTAAAAAAAGTGTGAAGCTATGGGACAATAGAGGGTTCCTATGCTGTTCTGTTTGGAAATAGTCCCATATTCTGTGTAGTTTCTGTACATTTCTTCTGTTTTTTGAGAATGAACTGAACAGTTTATGTGTGACTAAAATAGTAACAATATAATACCAAGGGAATTAATCCAAGCATATACACTATTTCAGTGAAGCAGATACTTCACGTTATCCTTTGATAGTTCCTGCGTTATAAAACAGTAGCATACTGTGTCTAGGGCAGCAGAAGGAATTAAAATTGTTTTCTTGACTGTGTCAAAAATCTGCCTATATTAGGAGAGCAGTGAGGTGCACTCCATCTCTACCATGGGCAAGATAGTCATTCAACCAAGGTCAAAATGTTTGAGTACTCAGTCAATCGGTCAGTCCAGCCTTTGATGATAGCAGAAATGTCAGTCTCACCTGACAGTCGATGAGCTGCTCCTCCATGTCCATGTCTTCGTTTTGGGGCTGAAGGGCAGAGCTTAGAGTGGCACGAGTGCTGAGCAGCCAGTGGTCAAGCTCCTCGGCCTCGCTGTGGTAACGCTGCAGCGCCTGTTCCTGTCGCTGCTCTTCTAGCTGTTCACTTAGTCTCTCCTGTTGTGATCAATGTGACAGGCATGTTAGGGAATGAAAGTATGCAAATTTGGAAGATGTAAATGAATATCATCTTTGAGCGCCTCACCTCCAGGAGCTGCCTTTTCCCGGAAGCCTTCATTCGAATGGTGGCCATCCGCTCTCCCAGCACAGTGAGAGTCGACTGGAGGGCCAGTTGGTCGCCAGGCTCCCCATCGCTGTCGCTGTCTGCCAGCTCCTCAGAGAAACACGTCTGTAACTCACCAATCTCATCCTGAAGCATCAGGATCTCGTCTAACAGAGCCTAGGCAGACAGAGATCAGAAAAGCATGAGAGAAAATAAAGAGAACTCAGAGATTTGAAGAAGTTGGAAATGTTGAAGGAAGGAAGAAGACACTGTCAAGATGGCGGGAGACTGCTGTAAAACAGGGTTTGTTCAAATTGAACGTTACAAAAAGGAACTGTATTGGCCATCGCTGTGAAGTTGGCATAGCAACGGAGAGCAGTGCCATTCAGTCTGTGCAACCATTGCAGGGGCTAGTGCAATACTGAACTCACCAATCATTCTCTGTTTTATCTGAGAAGGCTTTTCTTTTATCAGCTTTGTCTTTCCCCCAAGAGACGTCTTCTGTGTGCCTTTCAATTTACACTTAACATGTACTACGACTTTCAATGTTATCTGTACTGCACCCCACTACTCCTCTGTTTTTCTGTCACACACACAAACACAACTTCCCCAATACCACCAGACCTCTCTGTCCACTCCCCCACCTCCCTCACCTGGTGTGCAGCCATCTGGCTCTCGGGGGTCTTGTTAGGCTCCAGGCCCTCATTGAGTGCTCCCTCGATGGACTCCATCTTAGTGGAAATGGACTGGAGGGACTCCTGATAATGCTGCTGCCGCTCCAGAGCCTCATACAAACTCTTCTGCTTCTCGCTGATCTGTGGTAGGAGAGAAGTGGTGGAACGAAAAATAAATAAATAAGTTTTGGCGAAATTAGTTGGGGGGGGAAAAGGCCACTGTACCATCATTTGTCTTATGATTTGCAGCAGAGGCGGTTGGAGGTATTCAATTTAGTATCAGCTCAAGTTCCAGTCCCAATTCTGGCACTCGAGTAGTCGTGCTAAAAATACACTGCTCCCTGATATTGTGATAACTGTCACAAATCCTAAAACTTTATTCCTATTCAACTCAAATTAAAACTCCGTCTAAAGCTGATTTCTACTGGCCCAGTCAAACCATTAGATTTGTTGCAGGAAATGTTCTAGCTGTGGCATATGGAACATAACTTTTTCTATGTGAATTAATTTAATTCATTGTAGCCGATGATGTGACGTACCACATTCTTGAGTGTTTCCCAGGATCTCTGTAGATCATCCAGGTTAGCAGCACTGGTCTCCATGGACGGGTCATACAGCTCCTGGAGAGGCGCTCGGCTTAGCGCACTTCGACCCTGTGGCACAACAACACAATGAGTGTAGGTTTCAATAGTGTGTGAGAACGATGCACGATATGTGCTTGCTTACGGTGTTTCTGATGTTCAATGAAGAGGGTGTGCTGGGTCTGATATGTTCATGTGACCCCAAACATACTGTCAACAATGAAGAGGAATTGCCATATTTCGGGGAAATGTGCCCACATCTGCTGTACATAATGTGCTACTTAGTAATGCATTATGCTCTTTAAGATATAAAGTAATATATACAGTTGAAATGAAAATGTCTTGTTCTACTTCCCTTTTTGAAAATGGGCCACACATTTCCCTTGGAGTTTAATCTGAAATGGCAAGTGAAATCGGCATGCCATGGGTTAATGGTTATGGCAGTTCTCACTTATGGTAAATCAGGACACCGGCAAGCTCACATACTTCCACAGAAAGGGTACGGTCCAAAATGTAAGAGTAGTAAGAACAATCTTTGACCTGTGAGTTAGATCTGTTTTGTTCATTGTGGGACGTTTTCCCTACAGCAGCATCTGGCTGAGGTCCCATGAGAATAGTTTAAACTCCCTCCCATGATATTTTCCTTCCATCACTTAGAAAGATAGGACAGCTGGGTCTCAAAAACACATCACAAGGCATAAATACCGTATTTACATTTCACAATAGTAGCTAAAAAAAAGAACAACTTTGGCCTGTGCTGTTTCTCCCAGAACATCAAAGCACTGCTGTTTCACTGCTGCATCATTCTCAGTCATACATTAAACAAAAAAAGCTATTTTACACTAACTTAGCTTAACTTCTGTTTAGAAAATCACTTCTCATTCTTATCTCAACAAAAAAAAGCAAGTGGCAAACAAATGTTCTGCAAACATAATGCTAATAAACAGGGAAAGCAGGGGCAGCACAGCACAGCACAGCTGTTTCAAACATCCATGGTGTTGATAGTGGTGATGATGGGGAGGTCATTGTATGGTGGTGGGAATCGGGCAGTGGCGATGGGATGGGGGTGCAGAGTTAGTATCTTAACAAGTAATTTAGTCACATATTCAAGATTTTGTCTTAAAATCGTATGTTATTTGAAACAAATAAAAAAAACCTGTGGCAACAGGATATCATAATTCCCAAACACTTGTATTCAGCAATGTCATTGGGTAAAAAATCATCTTTGAGACATCTGCATTGGAAAACAGTAGAATATTATCCCAGTGGGAAATTGTTTTTATTGAAATAGATGTTAAGACTAAATTTTTGGTTAGTGACTCATTAAGAAGGATTTTTTTTTTTTTGCTGCACGGGTTAAGGTGGTGGTTCCTTATGATGTTAGACAGAACTTGGGGTGTAAGACCTGGGCAGGTCAGGTAATGCTGGACAGCTTTGGAGGTAACCAGGGTGGAGTTTGAAGTACCTGGTTAAGAGGAGCGTCAGCGTTAGCCCCCGGGGAGGGGGAACGGCAGGCAGGGGGAGAGGAAACCTCGCTGTTGGTGCCCTCCTCCCCTGACTCCTCTGTCACGGGGGAGAGGAGTGTGTGGCAGCGGCCTGCTGTCATCTGACCACACATACACCCCACACATCAAACACACACATCAAAAGAAGCAGGTGGAGGAAAAGGGAGGGGGACCAAACAGAAAATGCCCAGAACAAAAGGAGTGAGGAGACAGAGACAGGAACATTGAGAGAGACGAGAGAGCATAAAAATTAATGGGGGGAGTGCAGGTTAGGCAGATTGCAGTGAGCACCGTGATGATTACGTAGACAGCGAGTAATCAAATAACACTGAAAGGAGACCAGCTAGATCACATTACTGTTATTGACACATAGCACAGCATTAAAGAATCATAATGTACTTTAGTCTTGCTCTGTGCTAGCAAATGGACCAACACTGGATTCCACTGGCAATGAATGAGCCACTAGGAGTTTTTACAGGATACATCAGGGGAAAGGAATGGCCATTACCAGGAAGTTGAAAATCACACATATAGTACACACAGCTCACAGCACACACATACTGTAGAGTTGCAGTTTCAGAACCACAGTCATTTCCTTTCCATCACATATTTCCCTTGTGAGTGGCATCCAGACATTATATATATCACAGGCTAGTTTTAATGTTTTCTTAGACAGTTAAGCTGTGTTTTACCAGGAATATCTGTCTTCAAGAAGTAGAGATCCACCACTCATACAGGCTGATGCATAAGCACAACTAAAAGTAGCATGACTGGTATGTTCAAAGTGAAAAAAAACCCCATTATATTAAAACAGTAAGAAGAGGACGTCCTGCGAAAGCCACAGAAAGATCAAGGCCCGAACTTAAACAAAGCATAGCTCACATAGACTGAACAAGTAAATACAGTGGCAGCCACAGCAGCTGTCCTAGAAGCAGCACAGTCAGTGTGCCTGCATGCTTCAGTAGAGAGGCAGAGCTGAAATGTGAGCCAAGCCCTACTGGGCTGCTTTTGGCAGTTAATGCAGAACTTGGCCGACTGGCTCGGGACCTTGTTATATTCAGAGGACTTTTTCCCGGGCTTAATGATGCAATGCAGTGCAATAACGAGCATTAGCACACCACCATGTGCAGGAAACTCAGTGGTTCTACATAGCAAGATTAGTTAGAACCTGAGCGGTACTGTCACACTGCTGTGGCAACAATGACGCAGTACTAAACATGTTAAACAATAGCAAATCAAGGATTTCAGCAGTCCTAGCAACCTGCCATGCACACAATCTTATCATGCTCTGCTCACACACAAACATGCAGTAACATCCTGTTTCCTGGCCCGCTGAAACCAAACACACCAAGAACAGCAGTGACAGAGTAAGGTAGCAAAGAAATCTGAATCAGAAAGAAAGACAATGCCGGATGCTAATGTGCGAACGTAACATAAGAAGATGAATGATCAAGCGGAGGATGACATACTGTAGGGCGACAGATTCAGGCTAATATGAAGCAAAGTGAAGTGACACAGCACATCACTAGCGCAGTAACACAAAAGAGGAGACAGCCAGAATAGTAACACTTAAGGTAGGGAAGATGAGGAAAAAAAGCGGGTGGGTTATTTCTTTGCAGGAAAAAACATGAGACACAGAGGATAATAATAGATGAGAAAAAGCCTATTGTGAACCAGGAGATCTTTTAGCTGTCATGGGCCACCGAATAGATGCATGTGAGGTCCTTCATAAGATTAAATGTTATCTTGGAGACATTTTATATTGTTGTTAACTTGGAACTGGATTGCACAGAAATAACTTAGCTAAGAGCACTTAGAGTTAACCCTGTAATCATACCTGTCATCCTCAGACATCCTCTAAATTGGGAGAGCTTTAAGTTATTTACATTACTGTGTAATGAACTGTAAACACCCCCTAGAAACCCCAAAAGGACCCAGACTTTGGGCTCCACTTTGAGAATCAGTGGCCTGGACAGAAAGGGATAAGAGGCTACACATGCAAACACACACACAAACATGGGCCAGACAGGCATACAGCCATGAAGTATGTACATGTGTGACTCTCTGATTGTGTGTGTGTCCAAAAAAGGCTTTGCCGCTCACCATGACAACAGAGGGGTGTGCTGGAAGTTGCTTGGTGGTGGTGGCGGTTGCCACGGCACTGGGAAGCTCCTCATCACTCAGCTCGTCCATGCCGTCTGAAAGGCCCTCCACCTCGCTGACCGTCAGCAGCATGGTGGCATGTTTGGCCTTCACTGTCAGCATCTTGCACTTGGAGTGGAGCGAGGCGATCTGCTCCTGGTAGCCTCGGATCTTCTGGGCAAGCTCCTGTCAAAACATCCCCCCCAAAACAGAAAAACACCACCACCCTCAGGGTCAGGAAAGTGTCCACAGTCCACAATGGAAGATCAATAGTTCCTGGTTACACAGGACCCTAACAGAAGGGGGTTGCTGAGTTGGTTCAGCATTGAATGTGGTGCCGGTACGAGAGGAGTAAGTGGAGTGGATGCATTCTCTTCTCTCCCCGGTCTCTGTTGGCTCACACGCTGTACGCGCGTATAAAGAGGAATAGCACTGCCTCACTCTCTCTCTCTCTTCTATCTCTGAGCCAATCAGAGCAGCACAGCGGTGGCTGACTCAGAAATAGCAGTGAAGCCAACAGACAGGACGTTTGGTTGAGAGAGCGAGAGAGAGAGAGAGAGAGAGAGAGACCCTCGCAGAGATAGTTCAAAATCCCTCAGACACTCCTTCTCGTACACAAACACAAATGGAAAGGGATAAGCAGGAAGTGATCTCACTGCCTGCACTCCCCCCCCCTTCCTCTGCCTGCCACTTCCCTCCTCCACCAATCCTCAGTGCGGATTCCTTTCAACAAAAGAGAGTTGTTAAGAGAGAGGGAGTGTTTATGGAGGAAGAATGACATAGATGGTTTCAAATTACAGCTATGGTATGAGCCAGCAGGCCTGCCCCTCCTCCTCCTCTGCCCCTCCTCTCCTCTCCCTCTCCCGCAGATGGCCAATGCCCTGATAATCAGGTCACGTGACTAACTGGGCCATTGGAGATGCAGCTATCTGCTCAGCTTAGAGATCAAACTCAGACATAAACACATGCCAAGCTACTCTGCAGCACCGGGGAGATTGCAGTACAAACACCTGGGTTCATATATTCCCTGTCAAGTATTGGAAGTAGATCAAATCTGCCAATTTGTTTCTCTGTAGGCCTTTGCCTCTCTTAGTCTGCCACCCCCCTCCTTCTCGAATCTCACTCTCCGCATGGGAGATCAAACACCCTGACTCAGCAAAGTAAACCTGCAGCTGATAGCACACAGCTTAGGTAAAAACCATACAACCACCTACACTGCATCAAACAGGAATCTGTGCAGATCATATATACATGTACTATCAGATAAAGGAGGAATGTAGGCAAGTTGGGCTTGTGGAGAGGCAAGACAATATTCTCCAAAAAGTTTCTGTATGTGGTGGCACCGCTCTGATAACACAATGTCAAAAGGGGATTAAAGCAGCAGTATATATTCTGGGGTTTCTGGTAGTTTTAAAGAAACATCAATAAATTATGCATTGTTTACATTAGATATTAGGGGGAAAAAGCACATTGAGCAAGAACAGCAAAAATTGCAGAAAAGTTCATGAATTTGACACCTTCAGTTAATGGTTCAAATGACAAAATCACAGTCTGAATCAGGCTTAAGGGTCGTCACAACTACTGCTGCCTCAACTTCTCTTTTTACTTTTTTACAAAGTACAGGAAATATATAATATCAAAATCCTCTTGTCTCTCTTGCTCTTGGCTCTTTGATGTTGAAGAAGTTGGCCTCATTAGAAAAGCCATTTTTAGACATCAGCATATTAATTTCTTTAAATGTCAAAACAAGCTGTGCATTCAGTGAGTAAAGACTATTTCAGCGAATAAGGACTAATCTTAAAGTATGGCCAAAAGTGTTTTTCATGGGTCAGGCTAGACCTCTTAACTTCATGCTACAGCAGACAATTATATTTTAGACAACATCATGCTTTGTGGCAACAGTTTAGGGAAGGGCCTTTCCTGTATCAACATGACAAAGCCTTCAAGCACAAAGCTAGGTCCATAAAGAAATGGTTTTCTGAGTTTGGTGACTGACAGGCCTGCACAGAGCCCTGACCACAACCCCATCCAACAACCAACCAACCAACCAACCAACTGCAACACCAACTGTGAGCCAGGCCTTATCGCCCAACCTCAATGCCAAAATTCACTAATACTATTCATGGTTGAATGGGAGAAAATCCCTGCAGCCAGGTTCCAAAAATCCCTGCAGCCAGGTTCCAAAATCCTTTTGAAAAAGTCTTCTCAGAAGAATGAAGATGGTTATAGCAGTAACTTCATACCCATAGTTTTGAGATGTTCAAAAATCTCAACTTTATACTTTGATAAATATATGAGAGACAACGTGTGTGTCTCGTCTCACCTCATGGTGGTGTATTTGAGCCTGAAGTTCCTGTATGTTATTGGTGGAGACAGGCCGGTCCTGAATGATGCGGTGAGCTTCTTCTATTAATCTCTGCAGGTTTTTCACTTCTTGTTCATACTGCTCATACTGCACCACGGCCTCCTAGGAAAGAGGAAATACAACAAGGCAAGGCTGAAGCTGTACTTTTTGTAAAACAATCAGAAAACTCTCTATGTAAAAATGCTACCATGATATCTCTCACTGAATGTGTTAATGTACAGTATTTTCAAATTTATAAAATCCTAAAATATGTCACCTGAGATCTGTTGATGTTGGAGCAATGAGGAAAGTTGAACACCTCTTCTGTTCATTGTGGCCTTCTAAAGTCTGTGTAAAGCTAAATTTCCATAATAACATTCATAATATTGTGGTTATTGTGTTTAGGATATGAATACATATATAAGATGTTCGTCTAAAATAAGACCCTGAGCCAGATCAGACAGACAGATTTGCTGTTTCAAATTGTGTTTGGTTAAAATGGTGAGGCTTTGGGTGTTTGTCCTCCAGAAAGTCACTTGCTACCTCTAAAGGTTAATCTTCCCTACAGTGAGCATAAAAGCAAAATCCACCCAGGACCAAAGGACTGGAGGATAATACTGGTCTGATGAGGGCTAAAAGAAAACACAGACCAGTTAGGACACTAAGAAGGCCAGTTAGGACACTGCAGCAGAAATCAGAGCAATTCCAGCAAGTGATAAGTAAATGTAGAACTATATAACTCTTTTAACATGGCAACAAATGACCAACTATACACCTTAACTGCCTTGAGGCATGAAGATGTTCAGTTCTATGCTATGTAAGTTGACAGTTAATTTGGTAGTTTTAGGGGAAAAAACTAATAAACAAAATGTTATACAAATAAATGCTTCTCAAGGGTGTAGGACTTTTATCATATTGATTGGTAATGTAATACATTAAACAGGATAAAAGCTCTCAGTTATGTTATTTGTTATCCAATTTGACCTAATATTTTACAGCTGATCAGCAGTATTTGCAATATAAAGAGTGCCCTCTACCTGCAGGATGTTGCACTGCTGGATGGTGGTATGCTGCAGTTGGCTTGCCTCTTGCTGCAGACTCTGAGCTGTGCGGCAGATAGGCAGGCTGGCCACTACCTCCTCTGGTAGCCGGAGGGCGCTCTGACACTGCTGTACCGCCGCCACCTGCTGTTTGAAGCCCTCCATTTCCACCAACAGACGCTTATAAAATGAATGAAGGGGGATGTTAGAGAGTAAGGAGGGATTGTTGGGTGTGTGATAAAGCAATACTGTGTTCAGAATGCTTACTTTTAGGTTTGCATGCAGACAGATGCAGATTGTTTGTGGATGTCTTATTGCAACTGTAGGCGTGCACTGTGTGCATGTGCAGTATTCTCTCTTTTTCGATCTCTAATACTTGAATAAGCTTTAAATGCTGATTACAAACAAAGCATTTTAAATGTGTGTGTTCACCTGTCTCTGTGTGAGCTGCTCTCTGAGGCTGAGCCTGTTGAGGTCTGGGGACGCAAGTGTGACCTGGATCAGGTCTACAGCAGCATGGAGGTTCTTCACCTCTGCCTCCAAGTGCAACATGTCCTGAGGAGAGACACAGACAGATAAAACAAATCAATGGAAAGCACATATGGGAGTAGGAGATGCTAATATTGTACATATCGTTAACATATTATGTTGCCTCTATACACAGGAGGTAAAAAAGGATTTTGAAAAACTATTTTTGCTGATGTGGACCTGCTTGCAGTAATACATATTTAAATATATACCAGTGTTTTTTTTTTTCAGTTTAGTTTGAGCTATAAATAAAAAGGCAGGAATCTCTTTAAAACAAGACTCTTCATTAGCAATTTTTAATTGATCTACATGTATTTCACGTGAGAGGAAATTAAGTTACCAGTCACTACAAATAATGGTTGTCCTATGTGTCTACACTCTAGACCCAGAAACAATCCAAACTCACAGGAGGAGCTGTAAACAGATTTCCAAACACGTAATGTTGTTAGCAACAATCAGCAGCAGACTGTCATCTGGGTACCAGCTGTATGGCAATCAGATTAGTTTAACAGATTGCTGCTGCACAAGCTAAAATAGTGCATTCCATTATGACGGTGTAAGACCTGATGAATGACCATAAGGGGGTACTGTTGGGTTGTAGTTCTGGTAGCTCGCTCCAAAGGGATACGCACCTCTTGCTGTGCACCAAAATGTTTGGACTAATGAAATTATATTAACTACATTCCTTAATGACGATAATTTAATCAGAGTTTGTAAAACAATTTAGAGGTGTAGTATTATTGATGTCTGATTGCTGTAATGCCTGCCTGAAAGTGATTGTTGTTTACCTTTGCTGCATCCTGCAGACTCTGGAGGCGAGTCTTGGCAATTTGCTGCAGCTCCTCTGTGCGTCTGCTGAGGTGTTTCACCTGCTGAATCCACCTCTCCGTCTGCAACACCTCCCCCAGCTGCCCCTCCCTCTCCCCCATGGCCTCCAAGTCACCATGGAGACCACGACACTCCCGCAGCAAAGCCTGTCACCACAGCAACATAAATTACAAGTCAAAGAGAGGGGCCTTTAATGTTGCAATTATACTAATTAAGGCCGGCCAACACACTGTACAGTACATTTCACTGAGTCAGACAAGTGTGAATTTAATTAACTGTAAATTCCTGGGGTGTCTTCAGATTTAGTAGGTAAATGCAGGAAATATTAGTTTTCAGACATATTAAAGCCCCGTCCCTGCTGTGTGACTCATTAAGACTCACCTGGTGTGCTCGAATTTGCTCCTGTAGGTGGGATGCAGAGCTCCAGATGATACTACCGGTGACCAGAGACTCTGCCTTTTCTGCCCAGCCCAAAATGAACGCCTTCATACCCTGATATTCCTCCACCTGTCTCTCTGCCTGCTCACAAGACAAAGATTAAAAAGACAGATGAATCAATGTAGATGAAAATGAAATATGTATATATATGTAGAGAGAGAGAGAGAAAGAGAGAGAGGACTACATGACATGGTAAACTGAATGGACATCTCACCTTCTTCAGTCTGTTGGCTCTGTCCTGGACCTGCTGCGTAGTGTGGCGCTGTACCTCTGTCAGTTTGGCCACAGCATCACCCAGCTGCTTACACAGCAGGGGGTTCTGTTCCCCAAACTCCTGCACCGCCACTCCTAACTCCGCCAGGGAGCGACCACAGCAGTCACACTCTTCACAAAGAGCCTGTAAAAGAGGAGAGGAGAGTAAGAAGGTGGAGCAAAAAAGAAGGAGAAAGGAGGATAAGTCAAGTGGATAAAGCTCAAAGAACAAGCAAAGTTTAATTGTGGGTTAAAACTAAAAAATGAACATCAGTAAATCTTACATCCCAGTGGCTATCACTGTCTGTCTGAACTAAGGAATTTTCCTTTTTAAGGAATAGCTCAACATTTTGGCATATATGCTTACTCGCTTTCTTGCTAAGAGTTAGATAAGAAGATTGATATGACTCTCATGTTTGTACAATAAATAAGATAAACCTTTATTAGTCCCCCAGTGGGGAAATTGCGGATATGAAGCTATAGCCAGCAGAAGGTTAGCATAAAGAATCAAAACAGGGCCAAACAGCTACCCTAGCTCTGTCCAAATGTAACAAAGCCTACCTACAAGCACCTCTACATTTCACTAATTGACACATTATATCTCGTTTGTTTAATTTGAACAAAATCAAAAGTGTAAAGACAACAAGGAGAGAAGCGATAACATGTAATTGGTGAGTTTTAGAGGTGCTAGTAGACGGAATATTTTAATAAATGACAAACTACTCCTTAAACTACGCACACTGCAGGCATGAAGACAAAACGTTGGTGCAACAAGAAGGAGAACAGGAGGGAAGCGGCTGAGACTCCCATCTGGAATACTCCTCCAAGAAGTGGGTCACTGTTGAAGGCAGAATTCAGTTCATGCCATTCCAACTCTCACACACTCATTAACCTCAACATCTGCAAAATGAATAGCCAATTTAACAGGTTAATAGCTTGTTAATTAGTCAATCTGTCTGGTTGATTACTTTGGTCTCTTCCTTGGCCTCCTCCAGGTCAGCACCCTTGTCTTCCATTTTCAGAGCAATGGTCTTCAGCTTCGCCTCGATGTCCTGGAGTCTGGAGCTGAAGTCGTCTTTCACATCTCTGGTCTGCTGCACCTCCCTTTCCCTTGCTTGGACCTAAAGCACATGGCAGAAATACACACATTTCACTGTACTGACAAAAACTAACACGAGCCTTTTAACAATGCTAAATGGTTATGGGTATTTACATAGCAGAAAATAGTTTGATGATTGAAAGTGAGTGAGTCCTTAACACATTAAACACTAGAAACAGTCAAAGTTTGAGTGTTTAGGCATGCTATTTGATTGTAAACCAAGAGGGTTCACCTGGTCTTCAGCAGAGCCCAGAGCCAGAGCCACCTCAGCCAGCTGCATGCTGAGCTCGGAGGGCAGACCAGCCTGGAGGTCCTGGTACTTGGACTGCTGCAGCTCTGTCATGCGCTCCACACTCTGACGCCTGCTGATGACCTCACCATGTGCAGTCTATATTACAAATAATGTCACATTAAATAATGCAAATCACAATATTTTCTGTTATAATATGATACTGCATGTCGGTTTGTCCTGTAAGGTGTGTGTGTGTGTGTGTGTGTGTGTGTGTGTGTGTGTGTGCATGTACTTGTCTACCTCTAGTTCTTGCAGCAGCGAATCCAGGTCTGCAGTGGGACTCAGCAGTAAGCCACGAGTATCTTGGATCCAGCCTTTGACCAAGCCCAGCTCCTTCTCAACCTCCTCTCTCTCCCTCAGCTCCTGGTGTACCTGACCCCTGCTGGCCCGTACCCGTAACACGAGGCTAGACAAGACACAGTGGTGAAAAATCATACAGAAATGTTTCAGTCTAAATGGGCTATTTAATTTTTTGGTCCCTGTTCTTACAAAATTATATGAACTATAATTAGCATGATATTAAAGTACAAATGAAACAGCTTGTCTTATACATAGTGAGTCTCCATGTAAATGGTAAATGGTAAATGGACTCTTTCTTATATAGCGCTTTTCAACCGAAACGGTTCCCAAAGCGTTGTACCAGTAATCTAAGTTTGAACAGTAGTCTAATTCACCCATCATGTAGTCAGTTTAAATCTAAATGTACAATACATTTAGAAGGCATTAATATATATTTTTTGTTCATAGAATGTGGTTAATCCTGTTTTGGGTTGGCTGGAGCAGCCACACACTCACCTGTCATATTGCTCCTGCATGCTTCTGATCTCTTGCAGGCAAGGTGTCTCTTCATGTCCATTCTCTGTCTTTTTCTCCATCGCCTCCTCCTCTCCTCTGAGGCTGCGAGTGTGTTGCCCAAGCAGGGCCAGGATGGACTGCTCCCTCTCCACCTCCAGGCTGAAGGAGTCATGGTACTCCAGGAGGCTCTGGAGCGCCGCCCTGGTGGCAGCCTTCTCAACTGTGCTGTCTGGGACACGACTGTGAAGGTCTTGGGACACAGAGCGCACTTTCTCCATCTGAGGGAAGTTTATGTTCAAAGATTCAGTTGATGCAGCAGATTTAGGTTTAATAATTTACTGATAATTCTAGAGAGAGTGGAGGATTAATCCGGTAGGCTAGTACATCGTTTTTTTCAGAATTTTGAATTGAATTGAATTTTTTTAATTGTAGCACTATGGCGCTATTTCTTTTATAAGTGGGTTTCTGTTTTACTTATAGTGTGCACATGCAGTATATGACACATGACACAAATATAACTTTTTGTTTACAAGAAAATAAATATAGAAAATAAAGTTTTATCTAATCGCTGTAATACTCAAAGGTAAAAACAAAAGTCTAGAGGTTCAAATACAGAGAATGACATCATGTCCAGTTGAACAAAGGGGCTATAGAAAACCAGCAGACAGTGAACAGGAAACGTGCCACATATGAGGAAGTGACCACCATTCCTTACAGTCTGATCTAATTTCCCTTTTAGGAGCAGTGTTTTGTGGGAATTCTTGGGAGCTGACAGCGCTCACACTTGAAATAGGTCGAACTGCGGGAAAAAGCTTCATGACACAGTGTTTTGGAAGGAGAAAACAACTGGCCTGAGGCCTGGAGTTACATCACAGCAAACCAACTGGTATTCAGCTGTTGCTGCATTTGACCTAAATCTGTAGAAGCAAGTAGAATTTTCAAGACTTGATGTGTGTTTGTTGGCTGTGTGTGTCAAGTGAGTATAATATAAAGTAAAATAAAAATATATGCACTTGGGCATGCAGAGTACACACTCTCACAGGGATCCATGTACAATATATCGCCAACAAATGTGCAGTATCTACTCTTACCTTCTCAGTGAAGTTCCTCCACTCCCTTGCTGTTTCCTCCAGTGCCCTCTCCTGGGCTCGAGCCACACTGCGGAGCCTGGTCCACCGTTGCCAAAGTGATGACACAGAGTGGCTGGTGACAGCTTTGCTGGACTCAGAGATGATCTGCTCTAACTCTGTTGCGTTCTCTTTCAAAGCATTTAGAGGCAACTCCAGCAGGTCGATGTGAGCCACCAGAGACTACAGCCAACAGATGACAGCAGATACACACAAGCCATTTCATAAATGCAGTCTTCTGGAACTTTTAAATTATGTGAAACTTAAACTCTTCCCTAACAGAAACAGCTCTGCAGACACAGAGGCAAGTGAACAAGGAATAATGCATGAACACTCCACTGTTTAAATATTGATGAGAATCTGCTGTCACGACAAGACAAATGCTGGAATTTACTACAACAGCCACGTGGGACACAGCATGCAAATTAGACGATTTCTATAAACAGTATCTATTTTATGAGTGTAAGACAATGTCCCACCTTGTATCTCTGACACTTTTCCTCTGCCTGTTGGATACTGACGGCTTTAGCTGTAGTGAACATGGCCATCTTGCTCTCTGCGTCATTCATCTGTTCAACTAGTGTCTCTTTCTCATGTTGGAAGGAGGCCCATAGAGCTGCGCAACTGAGAACATTTTACAAATTACAGATCACTATTGGGGAAGATTAATTATTAAAATCATTTGGACTTAGCTCCACATTAATACACACCTCTGAAGCACTTCTCTGTAAGCATCCATTTGCTGTTTGACTTCTGTGATTTTCAGCTGCATCACCTCAACGTTTTCCCTAAGTTCGCTCATCACTCCTGCTTCCATCAAGTCCTCCAGCACAGGATCCAAAGTCAGCTCCTTGAAACGAGCTGTGAACTTCTTTTCCTGTGTTGAAATTTCTTCCAGCTCCCGAACACAATCTGTCTGGTTCTCAAGCTCCACCCCTGAGCTGGCCCTCTGGAGCACAGCCGCAGCAGAGTCCAACCATGTCTGCATAGACTGCAGAGATAAGTGGTGCCTCTGGACCACGGAAAGAGCTTGATCCACAGCCAGCTAAAATTTGCAGAATGTGATTTCATTAACTTCACTTTAATATATGCATGCCTAAATCATTAAAACAAGCATGGTCCTGTGGGCAAAAAATATTAAAATGCATTATGTCTGCAGATGTGTAGAAAGCTCATGTTCCAGAGCTTTAGTTCAACTCTTAGTTGTAACTGTAATAAGTGCAGTAAAAGTGATTGTCACATGTTGGAAATCACATTTTGGAATTCAAGATTTTAAACAGCTTCCTCACAAAATGTCAAAGGCCAAAATCCTCCTCAGTGGGGAATGAAGTGAGTGGTATTTGGACGTTTTCTCTGTAAAACCTTGCTGATTAGAATAGGCTCTGCTACAGTATGACATTATAACTTTTACTTTTAATTAAACATAATGGAATATTTGGGATATGGGATATTTAAATACCTTAAATCCCCACAACAGTTATAAATGAATAATAACATAAGTACTTGTTCAAACTTGAACTGTCTTCTAAATGTTTCAGCTTCCCTAAGCCTATTAATATTGATGGTATGGGTGAACAGGAGATGGAAAATATTCAGTATTTGAGCTATGAATGATGGATCAGCTCCCTCACAGTAGTCTCCATTCAGTTTTGATATGATTTGTATCAGTTAGAAAAAAAAAGGATACATATATATACCTGTTTTTTGCTAATTCCTTGCTGAACTTCAGCTCCCAACTTTGCCAGCTCCTGTAGTCTCTCTTCTACGTGGGCAAGAACCGTTTCCTTTCTACTACAATACCTTTCCTTTTCTCTGCTACCCAAAGCATCTCCTATCCTAAATATACTTTTCACTTCCTCCTTCACGATCTTCAGTTTGTGCATTTCCTCATATACATTCTCTATTTTGAGCGCTGAAAAGGTCAGTGGCTCCTCCAGTTTGTCCTTGATAGTCCTCAGCCATTCCAACATTTTCTCAGTCTCTTTTGTGAAATCTTCATTCTTTGTGACTTTCGTTTCACTTTCTTCAACAAAACACTTTACTTCAAACTGTATAGACTGCAATGATTCAAGCTGCAGTGTAGTTTCCTGAAAGGAAGCGGGATCAAATTTCAGGCCAAGGCCTTTAGTTTGTTGGTTACATTCTCCAGCCTGAGAGCTCACACAATCCAGACGTTCAAGCAGCGAATAAAGACTTTTTATTTTATCCATCGCACCAAGTTCTGTGTCTGACTTGAGTCTGAGCAGTTTCTCTTTCACAGACTTAACCTCTGAGTCCAACTTGGTGGTCACTCTGTTGTGTTCAACTAGTGATTTAAAGCAATCATCTAAGTGTTCAATTTTCTGATTATTTCTCCTTTTCAGTCTGTTGTGGAGGCTGACCACCTGCTGTGTCTCTTCAGCTCTGTATTGCTGACCCCTACTGAGAATGCCCTCATTTTTGCCATGCAGTTCTCTCACAGCAGGGCTAATATGGAATAAACTTTCATCAATACTTCTGTGTTCACTAATGAGACTAACAAGTTCCTCGTCTTTAATACTGATAGTCTGCTTCTCCAGATTGTCAAACTGCTCCTGAAGCTCCTCCAGTGCATTACGAGTAATATCAAAGAAAGTGCTGAACTCTTTTCGCTCTAAGATTATCTGTTGGACTCTGTCTTTTTTTTCTTTGGCTAGAGCTAGGATGGCATTGTACTGCTGAGGCAGGGCATTAAGCCTCTCATCTAGGTAGCAATGATCAATCTCGTTCAGAGTAGGGAGGATCTCCTGGCCTATTCTTTGGACGATAAGAAGAAGGTTCTCGTACTCCGAAGCTTGTTCTAGGACATTATGAAAGTTAGACAGTTGTGGCTGCAACTCTGAGCAATCGTCAACGTTGCTTAAATTGATTTCAGGGAAGGTGATGGCATCTGCTCGTCTCAACCAGTGGCAAGTCTTATCCAGGTCAACCTGGAAGTACTTCCTGGACGTCAAGGCTTTCTCTAAGTCTGTGAGACGCTGGGTGGTGCCATGTAGGGTGGTCTCAAACGCGGCCTGTAGCTTCTCAAGTCTTGCCAGGGTTTCTGCTCTCTCTTTGTCAGTGGCATCTCTTTCTAGCTCTCTGCCTTGTACCCACAGAGATGCCAGCTCTCTCTGGTAAGCTCGTAAACCAGACTGGACACCCTGACATGCAGCGACCTGTTTGGCTAGGTCCTCTGGGAGAAGTGCTATGTGGTCATCTATTAAAGCCTTTCTCTCCTGTTGCTGTACCCAAGACAGTGCTCTCCCCAGGCCTTGAATGAACTGTGTCCTCTCTGTGAAGGCCTAGAGAAGAGGAATTAAAAATTACAAATTATTTACAAAGTTCTGACAGCTTGAAAAAGACATAGCACATTTTTCAGTAACAACATGGCATTATTTTACAGTTTGTTTCTTGGACTACCTGGTTTCTAGTTTTCACCAGATGTTTTCAACAGAGAAAGTTAGGTCCTTTAGGACATAAGATAAAACTTTACTTGTATCCAATTCAAAACTCCATCTGTTTACCTTACTGAGGTACTTCCTCCTTTGGGCCACCCGAGCCCCCAGAGCCTCCACCTCAGTCTGGGCTTGTTCAACAAGCTCCTGTAGGCATCTCTTCTCACTCAGCCCCAGTCTGGAAGCCACAGCCTGGGCCTCGCTCACTGCCTGACCCAGCAGCTGCTGACGGGCCTCCAACTCTACACACACACTCAGGTGGTCGAACAGGAAACTCTGGGCTAGATCAGGGGGTGGGCTGGTTTTCCATGCAGAGGTAAGAGCAGGTCGCTGCTCCTCCACCCACTCCCGGGATTCCCTCAGATGGCTTTCAACCCGGGCAAGATCCTCTAGTGTCTGTGCAGAGTCCTGGATCTTCTGTTGAATCAGGGTTTCAAGCTGGGCCCAGCACTGCTCCAGATGACCCACCTAGAGAAAGGCAGAACACTGTAACCTGGACCCAGTAGTTATACTCCACATTATGTGTTTCCAAGCAGCTGAAGAACTATAGAATTAAGATCTACCTGTTGCTTGACCAGCTCCTTGTCTAGCAGGCTAAGTCGAGGCAGGATAGCTTGTCTCTGATCTCTGAGGTCTTCTAGAGTTGCTCTTTGGTCCTCTAGGTCACTGGAAAGCTTCCTCAGAGCCTCTAGATGCTCACTTGTACTCTCTGTGTCAGCCCTATGGTACACACAGGCATGGGTTGAGGTACATCTTGTCTATACAGTAGTATATTATACAGTAATTATCTTTGATGAGATAAAGAGAAAGCAATGATTGTAACACCAGAGGATGTGCGTGTACATACAGTAAATACTGTATATAGTCTTGTCAACTCAAGTGAAACATCACAGCCTCCACAGAAAAGCATCATACCTGGCGAGGTAGTCCCATTCTCTGGATACTTGGTGGAAGAGCTCCTCCACTGCGACAACAATCTCCTGGTACTCCCCACTCCGCTGCATGTCCTCCCCACGCTGGGCCTCTAATTCTTCTGCCCGCTGGCCCAGGTCCATCCAGCTTCTCCTCAGTCTCCTTATCTCCTCCAGGGGAGGACAGACCTGTCCATCTGTCAGCCTACCAATGGCTTCATTCAAATGAGTTACCTCAGACTGTCTCTCCCTAATCTGCAGAAGGAACTCCTGCAGGAAAGACCAAATACGCATAGTCACACTGAAGTTGAGTTTGACTTGATTAGTCTAGAATTTTGCCTAGACAATGGCATCTACAAATCTATTTTATAACACAGTGTTGTAACACAGAATAAACTCATTCATCGTCAACATACAGACCAAACACAGACCTGTGCCTTGTCCAGCTGGTTCTGTGCAATCTTGGGCTCCAGTTCTGCAGGTCTCCTGATGAGGTTCTGAAGTTGCTGCTCTGTCTCTCTCAGCTGGACCTCCAGATCTGCCTTCTGCTCCTCAATGTCCCTCCAGCTGTCTGCTACCTCCTCACAAAGCAGCATACGCTCCTCAATCTAGACACAAAAACACAATGGGATCAATTCACGATCAAGTATGTTGTCGGACAAAATATTACAATTTTAAACAGCTGACTACCACAGCTTCAAACACCGAGCCTGAAATGATCTATCTTGTGTTTAAAGGTGTGTAAAACTAACTGACCTGCAGTTTGACCTGCTGGATAGCTCCCGCGGTTTCCCTGACCCTCAGCTCGGACAGGTCACACGTTGAGCAAACAAGCTGGAGGTAAGTGTTGGCCTGTTCCTGGAGAGTCCGCTCTTGCTTCACCTGCCAAACAAAGTGTCTATTAATGGTCCTTTGATTTTACTGACTGATTATATTATCCCTTCAGGATACTTTGTGCTTTTCCCACATTTTGGTCCCCATCCAAAAATCATGAAAATCAAGAAAACTGTCCATGAGATTGCTATATGGCAGCCATGTATATGAATTCTATCAGCTCATAATTTCAGTATAATAACAGTATAATCAAGGCAAGCATATACCAAACTCTTACTGACCTGCTGTAGGGCCTCCTCCAGGCTGAGAGGAGGATGTGCAGGAGGCTCTGGTTCCTCTGAGGCAGATGTCAACCAGGTCTGGCACTGCTGCAGTGTGTCTTGGAGACTCACATGTCTCTGTAGCTCATGGTCCAGACTCTGGTACACCTGTAAGACACAGACAGATGCATATCAGTGCTACACATCTGGATTGAACACTTATTCTTCCATATAATAAACCCTTAAGGAAATCAAGACAAAAATGACATTGAAAAGACTTCTTAATATTGGGTTTCATGAAATACATGGTCCTAAAACTCCTAGATATCAATTCAAGAAAGAAAGTGAGGACAAAATGATTTTGACTAACAGAAAAACACACACATGCAATAACACAAATATATAATGAAAGACACTGTAAACGCTGTAGCTAGAGACTCCAAGACTGCATAGCTTTAAAGCCAGTATAGCATGGTCAAACACTAAGACACATTAAATGATAAAATTTGAACAAGTAGGCAGTTCTGCAGTGTTGTATTTGACAGGTGTTGAATGTGGTGGCGTCCATGCCCTCCAGGGGAGAGCGAAACAGCAAGGTCTGATTGACAGTGTTAATATGAGAGCCCAAAAGAGGGAAGGAAGGGGGGCATGTATTGGCGAAGCGCCCAGTGTATTTGGCAAAGGCTAGAAGGTTGGCATGGTGGCAAGTGGCAGGCAGGATATTAGAGCTGTGTTGTGCTGGGACACAGTTGGCAGCCATCGTAATGCTGGAGGCACAGTTGTAGAGAAGCCAGCAGCGTAGTGGTAAAGTGTGGCTGGATCACACAATGCCAGATTGGATGTGCGAGTGCTGGTGGAGGTGGCGTCTTGGGAGGTGAGCTATGATGACAGAGTAGAGATTGCCAAAATGACAGAGTGGGGATGGATTAGAGGGCTCGCCAGATCTACTGAATAGTGGCGTGTGACCATATTTGGCTCAGGCATGAAAAAGTGGCATTGACAGGGGATATGCAGAGATTAATATGGGCAGATTGAGTTAGTGATTTTGGTTGGTGGGGTCTGTCTGAGTATGGCTGCTGTTGAGTTCCACTTTGGCAGCCTTAATTGGTCGCGCCCTCTACACTGGCAGTGAAGGACTGTCTTGAGAGATGAGTTTAAGTGTCAGAATGGGTTAGGATTAAGTGGATGCCTAGGCTGTTGGAATATTAACAGCACTGATATATGTAGACCGTGTGTGTGTGTCTGTGCATACCTCCATGGATGCAAGTGCATAGGTCTTAAATTTGAACCATTTCATTAATCCAAATATAGAATACATGTTTTTCTCTGCTTCCCATCCCTCCCTCCTCCTTGGAGTCCCCTCCCTCCCTCTTTCCATCTCCTCCTCCTCACTCACTCTCTGTGCTGTGCTACAGATGGCAGAGTAGCTGTCTCTGGTGCCTTGCTGGTGAGCCTGGACATGCTGTCTCAGCCTGCTCTGCACGCGGTCACTGCAGCCTTGTATCAGGTGGGCTCCTCGCTCCTTCAGACCTGCCAAGCGATCCTCAAAGCCCGCAATTTCCTCCATGATGGCCTGATGGAAAAAGTAACAAGTAGGATCACGCTAAAAAGAGTCTCCAGTGGAGACACATTAGAGAATGAGTCTGTCCATTCATCAATGACACAGGAGGTCAGAGCAGACTGATCCCACACAGTGAGGTCTCATGGTATTAGACAGGCCTGAATGGATGAACTTTGAAGATTGAAGGAAGAATATTAGAAAATTGGCAGAGGACAGTACCTTTGTAATTTAGGACTCAGCCCCTTTGGTTTTCTAAATGCAAAGTCTGCTATAGATTTGGACTAACAATACTGAGAGAAAACATTTTATGCTGAAACTCATGCAGTATATATTTATCTTTACATTATTAAAATATCATTATTTTATCCAAAATAATGTATGTTCGCCAAAGCAGAAGAAATTTAATGTGGCTTCACGGACAAGAAACAACTGAAATCGAACTTTGTCTACAAGAAATATAAACCTAACGGTCATAATCCATCATTATGGATTGGTATACACACCTCTTAAGCAAAGGTACCTTTTACTAGATCATTATAATAACACCAACAATTGAATAACACTTTAAATCTGACAGCTCAGCAAATACCAAGTAGCTTACATCTGAATATTCGGAATTTCCTTGAGGATCAATGTAAGCATAGGTGAGCACTTTTACTCTCTAAACAAGACTCACTGCTTCAGCTGTATCATATGCTACAAACTCAGCAAACAACAGCAAAAAAAAAACAAAACATCAAGTAATGTGATTGGTCACCTTGTGCTGGGCCAGCTGTTGCGTAGCTGCCTCCAGGCTGCCACTCACAGTGGGATCAGGAGTCACCATCCTGCTGGACATCTGGAGCAGCCAGCGCTCCACATCCTGGAGCTCGTTGTGGTAAGCTTCCTGTTCCTTCACCTGGCCTTCCAGATTCTCCACATGGGCCTGGACAACATAATTCACAAAATGTGAGCACACACATACACACAGACAAATTATATTGATTACAAACAGCCTATGCAACACTCCATTACAGCAACCTTCCTAACACAGAGTTGCATGGCCATTATCTATTATCCTTCTTAAACATGACATATCTGTATTACTGAAGAGTTACATGAAATCAGTAGGTTAACATGGTACGGGATCATATCCTTTGCCTCAATTCATCTGCTAGCAAGAGCATCCTCTTCTCTGTATATCATAACTATCTGAGCAGGTTTTCTCACCATGGCAGTATTACAGAGTGCAGTGTAGTCCTTTTTCAGTCTGTTCATTTTGTCTCTGATGGACGGGTAGTGAACAGAGGCCAGCAGAACATCTCCTTTCTCCACCACTGACCTGATGGATCCATCATGGGACTGAACCATCTGCAACAGAGCCTGGCGACACCGACAGACAACATGCATCTTTAGTATCCTCTAATATAGAGTAAAGACCATCCTTAGTACAGGTGAGTATGTTTTGTGGAGTTACTATTGTTGTATTAGATCATTACTCATTATTAAAGGATTACACCAGCTAATTTACAACCAGTGGGTCTCACTTTACTGTCAACCACTTTCCAAAGCACACCATAAGCATTTATCAATATAAAAAGCAATGGTATAAGCAGTTAGGTAAAGTATATTCAATTTTGGAGTTAGGACAATCATGTGGGCAATTAAGCTACCAATATTTAGTTAGGTCGTGCTGCCATTTAGACCCACCGAAGTAGAAAAATATTGAGCATTAATGTAATGCTCTGTAGGACTTTATACTCATGATTTCAATTTAAATATAGTAGAGTCAGATAGACAACATTGAGAAATTACATAGTTGCTGCTATACCTTATACTTAGCCAGCAGTGCTCTCCGTTGGTACAGTTCAGCCTTGGGCTCCACTGGGGTGCTGAGCAAAGCCCTGGTCTCCACCAGCCACTGGGCCTGAGCCTTATACCGGTCCTGGAACTCCTTAGCCAGCAGTAACGCCCGCTGTAGAAAGCTGTGCTCCTGCCTCAGTCCACCTGCGAGCTCCTCCAGCTGGGCAAGACGAGCCTCTACCTCCCCTCCTAAGGTCTCAGCTCCAGCCTCGTTCAGGAAGCCTGCTGCCTGCTCTGCACGCTCTCGCAGTGATTTCAGGAAACTGTGACCGTGTTGGAGCTCAGATTGGAGAGACTGAGTGAAAGAGAGAGCAGAAATAGAACTCAGCATGGGTGCTGCTACAGTATTATCACCATTACTTTATACTAAATTACCTTCAAACAGGGCATTTAAAATGCTGCTGAGTTCAAGAAAACAAGAGTAAAAGACTGCCTCTCTGTGCTGGTGTACCAAAAGTGTAGCATATATGGTCTAGGATGAGGAAATCCTACTATCATAGTTTCCATGACTTTGAGGTTAACATTCAAACACAGTATCACTGATTTCTTTGTCCTTCACCCTCAGGGCTGCCCCAGTCACCCAGACCAGCCTGGCAGTGTGTTTGAAAGGCTTTGAACCCATCAGGTAGGCTGACACCTGCATGGCGAGATGTGGAGAAGAATTGGAGGTCATGGTGTGGAGAAACCAGTGAATAATATGAAAGGAGGACCCAATTATAAAGACCCTTAACAGGCAGCAGTAGCTGCAGGGGTTTCCAGGGCAACCAAAACACACCACACATGGAGACCTCCACTCGATGGGACACCATCTAGCTTTCATCATCAGTCTATTATTGCTTGAGTATAGAGAGGCCTCACACTGCAACAGCCCCAAACCTCCAGCTACTGCTGTTGATAATATAATATAACAAGACCCGTGTCCACATGAACACGTCCATGCTTTCTGCTTAATATGAAGCTCCAGGCATGTTGCCGATGTCCTGACACTCAGTATATCTCAATTCCATACAATTCTGCGTGGTTAACGTGCGCTAAAAAAAGGAGGTAATTGCCATTCGCAGTAGATTTAGTTCTGCATGACTCATTATCTCCACTTCATACTCACTTACGAGATTTCGTTGAAAATGGTGGTTAGTAAGCATTCCATAAACAGTTTGTTTTGTCTATGATAAATTGTGCATTTTAGATCAAAGGCTATTTCAAAACCATTCAAACTTCCTTCTTCCTGGAAACCTGCTTAGTCTCATATCATTGAATATTGCTAATATTTTGATACAGCACAGTAGACAGTTGAGTCTGGTGAACATTATATACGAGGTCCTGAACACTGTGTGCCCTTTATGCTGTAAATTGTCTCGCACCATGTCAGCCCCAATTATCCATGTCTTTATTATCCAAGTGTCTTGTGGACCTGCTGTAAATGATGGGCATTAGGGATGCTGTTTCTCTGTTTCTTCTGCATCAGTTATCAGTCTCCATTACCAACTGTAATGCATCTACTGTGGCACTGACAGCCATTGTTCATCAGTTACATCTGCTAACGGAGGTAGGACATTACTAAGGTGACCCTATGAGCAGCAGTTAGCTCTGCTGTCATTGTCTCTCTGCTTTGAATCATATCATATTCTGCACAGGAAGAAATCTTGTGAAAATGGTTGAGCCAGAACTGTAAAATAATTCAAATTGTTTTGTTCTAGTGCCATTTTGTAATGCCAAGAACACTGATTATTTTTAATAACAGATAAGAAATTTAAACATGGATTTGTTTACCTTTTGGAGAGAAACTCTATGTGCATCAGACAGCATCGGGGGCTATGAACATTTATGAAATTCCATTGACATTATTAATATGGAAAGGGAAGGCGAGGAGGGATTAATTAGGAGATGGAGAAACCATTTTCTTTTTTGCATTTGTTTTGCATTTTGTCTTGTATACAATTTTCATAGAAGTGAGTGAAGGATGCTTTTTGGACCACACTAGGGGATAAACTACTAAATAAAATAAAGAATATAAGAACTAATGTCTTTTTAAAAAAAAAAACTGAAATGTTTAAGATGCATTGGATAGAAACATGGAAAGATGGTGCGATGTAAGGAATCTAATGATTTAAAATACACAAAACTACCAAAATTACCCAGGTCAAGGGGCCAAATGATGTGTCCTGAAAAAACTGTGTATGATTTACCATTATGCATTATCACAACGCCTTTGTTTTCAGAGCTCTTAAGCAAGTTACAGCACATTTCTAGCTAACACTGCTGTGTGACTTATGCTTTTACAGTTGCAACTCAGTATCAAATGAAGTCCAAATCCAACTAATGGCCCTTGACACAGATATTGACTACTGGTCTTTGTGTCAATGCATAATCATCGCAGCTCACTGAAAAGCCCTGTAGCTCTCACTGCAGGAGAATGAGTAAGTGATGGAGCACTCGTGTGCTATCTGCAGCACTGGAAGGACACATGCGGTGACAGCATGTCTTCAGTCCCTATGTAGAGACAGAGCATCGATCCCAGACAGGGATTACTGCAAAGCCCACACCAGATGATGTATTGTAAATGTCTACATGCTTGTCTGTAAATGAGTTTCTGGAGATGTGTGTGAGGAGGACAAATGAAATGTGATGTAGTGATGCATAAAGAAGTAGTAGTGGACATATCGTTGTGAAATCACAGAAGGATTCATGGGTTTGAGATTTTGCTGCAGCTTGTTAGTTAATACTATGGATGGGTTTTCTGATATGGAGCAAGTGTTAGAGGAGACACGTGTATGTGTGTATGTGTGTGTGTGTGTGTGTGTGTGTGTGTGTGTGTGTGTGTGTGTGTGTGTGTGTGTGTGATATGAAGCAGTAAGGGCACTGCATCAATTACAGTGTCTGTGCCAGCAGGATCCTGACACCGGCGCTTCTTCATCCTCTGCTTCACAGTGGGAGGTCTCTCCCCGCTTCAACACTTCCTCTAAAGCTTTGTCTTCATAAAGAGCCGATCGATACACACATACTCATCTGATCCTCTACGCACTCTATATGAACTATGCCAATTGCCGATTTTCTTTTTATTGCAGTCTGTGCATGTTTGAGCAGGGCTGCTTCCCTCCAATGCCCATTAGACAAACAGAGCACAAAGAGAAACTTACAATTTTTCCACTACTGTAAATTTATTTTAGTTTAGAGTGCTATCCAAATGTTATAGGCACACTGAATGCTTAGCAAGCTTTAATATTTAGTTCATTAATATTGTACTTGCCAAAGAAATCTGTACCGCATGTTGCTTGGCAGAAAATGAGATTGCACAAGGACATTTTTGCTGTCTTGGATATTGGACTCATATGAGTTTGTGCTCAAAGTCTCCATTATAAACTGAAGTCTTGCTAACTCATCACTTTGCCATGGTAATACCCAACATCTGTGCTGATTTATTGCAACCTGTTCAGGGAGGCGTATGAAGCGCCACACGGCACCTTGTATCCAAATGCCTCCTGACAAATAGAGGCTCAGAACTGTGAAATTTAAACTATCTAACCACACAAGTAAATACAGTACAGATACAGGTGAATAGATCAATACCTCTAGTTTTTTCATCTTCTTTTCCATGGCGACCCGGTCCAGAGGTTCAGAACTGTCAGTTAACACTGTGAAGCTTTTCTGAGTGGAGCTGAGCCAGTCAGTGAAGGACATGCAAAGGCTCTCAGCCTCTTTGATGCTCTTCAGCTCCTCCTGCAGCTGCTTGATGGTGTCCTGAACAAATGAACGGATGAGACGCCAGAAGTAAAGTTTAATAAATATAGAATGGACGATACTAATACAAAGATTTTTATAATTACTGTACATTGCTGACAGAGATTGCTTTACAGTGGTAGTCAATATTATTGCCTTTTTCAAATTGAGCATTGAGCCTAAAAAACTCACTTCCGGTTTCTTGCACGTTTTTGTTGTTGTGGAACGATTTAATGTAAATGAAATGTGTAAAGAAAATCTAATTTCAGTGCCATTTTTGTATATGTGGTCATATTAGAAGTAGACCACATGACTGAATATCTACAGTATCTGATATTTAATAGAAAGTCAATATTGGCCCAATATATTAAGATTTATTTTTATCTTAAGTTAGCAGTTAGGTAGACAATAGTGCTACCATACCATATTCACATTATTTTTGTTAGTATGAACATAAAGGTGAATAACCACACAACAGCTGCTGCCTTTGTGTTTCAGAGGTTAGAACCGTTAGTAAGACTTTGACTGCATTTGGACAGGGGGGAAACTCAGGAAACATGGTCTGTATTTCTTTCTGTAAAGGCTGAAATGTGTCTCAGCTGTCTTACCTTGGCCACCAAGGACCAAAAGCTCTCTGATCAACCATCAAACAGAAAACATCCGTTTTCCCCCCTCCTCATTCATCTGCAGAATGTCAATAGCTTCACTACAAGGTGGAGAGAGGTTTATGTTTTTGACGCATTATGCACTTGACTGAGATTTTGAGTCAATAACACCACGAGGATAGAGAGGGTTTCTTGCAGGTTTGACACATTATTCACTCAACTTTCAAATCCTGTGGTGAGATGCTCCAATTAGCTGATAGTGCTGAGTGCACACCTTTTCTGACTAGACGGAGGTAACAGCTTCCCACCTCAAGCCCATATGGCACCCACTTCATGCAGTATAATTACAGGCATCCATGGTATGAGAGGGATGTTATGTGTCTGCATACATATGTATTAGCATGACTGTAAGTATATGCATGCTTGAGTCAATTTTGAGAGGGGAAGGAAGGGGTGTGAGTGTAACAGAGACAAAGAAACAAAGTGGGAATGTGTGTTCGTGTGTGTATGGGGGTGGAGACACACATGCACACATCAACTCATATGTGTTACTGAAGGTGTAAAAATCAATGTAGTGCAGGCAAAGCGTTTCCTCTCCTGGTACCGGGTGTGAGATTGCCTTCTGTAGCGTTTAATTATAGCTTTAGCCCCAGACCAGAGGAGCCCCATTGATTTTCCTTTAGTCCCCCCCCCTCTCTTTAGATATCTGAGTATACGGAGCAACACAGGCTGAGCTCACAGGCATAACTTTCAAAGCTACTTCAATGGGGTGTTAGAAAGTCCAAACTCTCACTGGAGCAAATTCCATGGTGAGAGAGCAAAACCACGTGTGAGAAGCCTACTGCGGGCAGAGACCACGACGGCAACGCACACAACTTCACATGTTCTTTGTCTATCATTGAGACACTACAACACAAAAGTGATTACACCTATTATCCAGCCCATTAAGGCTTATGTTTTGCTATTCTTAACTGATGATAACAGGAAGGTATTTTCCAGGGAAATCTTCTGGTGGACAGGAGATTAGGTTTTGTACATGTCCGGACTACCTGACCACCAGAGGCATTCTTTAAACCTAATATATACAATCATAATGGAAATTCAGCATGAGGGTTAAGCACAACAGCTGATGACATAGGTCAAAGTGACCTCTACATGCTGTACATCTTCAAGAAATCAAGTCATACAGATACATAAGTCTGAGTAGTTTTTAAATAATTAAAGAAAAACTGGGCTAGTTGAGAGAGAGAGAGTCAATACAAATCCATCTTTTGGAAGAACTGATGTGCGCTGTAAATAATATATTTGCTGGCAAAATAGTTCTGTTTTTAAAAAGTGGAAGCACCTCTAAAACTCAACAGAGTAAAGATATGTATGAATCATTGAACAGCAGACAATAGAGTGTGCTTAACCTGTATGTTGAGCAGCAGTGAATGGTAGCGGGCAGTGAGCTGGGTCGCAGTAACGCTGACACGACTACTGATGTAGGTTTCCTCCAGAACCTGCTGGGCTAGAGAGGAGAGGCCATCGACTTCTCCCTGCCTTGCAAGCACTGCCTCAACACACCCCTGTTTAGATCGGACACAAAGAAATGCGTAAATTAGCTAGTATAAGTCTAGTCAGGAATATTCATGATTTAATTGCAAATGGGTTTTTTTAATTAAATAAAAGGGCAAACATGGGTGAAAAGGAAAACAATAAATAACAGATCACATCACAAACAAGATATGGGGCCAAGGGGTCTGGGTGTGTGTGTGTGTCCCTCTAGATGCAGGGAAGGAAAACACTGAGACTGTCTGACTTCCTGACACCGGCAGGAAGGGTGCTCCAAAGGGAGGAGACCCAGTAGGGAAATATTCTGTCCCCTACTGTTTTCTTTCAGATGCCTGGTGTGAGTGGAGTTCATGCATAAGTAAGAAAAGGGCTGTATTGTAGTGCAAGGCCCTGGGATGCTTCATAATTTTCATTTTGAAAAGGTACAAAAAGTATTGTTGTGGCTGAGCTCTGAGTGAAAAAATTGGTTCACTGTTTTGGGAACTGACTTGATGTGACAGTCAAAGGGGAAATCTGAATCAGAGACATCACAGAGATCTTTGATAGGATTCATTTAGCTATTTGCAATGTAATTAATTAACAGCATTAATAATATATTGTTTTGTCTTTAATAAAGTTATGGCTGATCGGTGTAAATGGACTTGGCAAAAACCCTGTCACTCTCTGACCTGGAGTTTCTTCAGCTGAGTGTCCTTGGTGGCTCTGTCTGACCTCCGATGATGTCTGATGTTTGTCACTTTCTCCATCTCCTCCAGCCACTGGGCCAGACTCAGGAACCTTTGGCCCATCTGCCTCAGTCTGGTCAGTGTGGCGCTCAGCTGGGTCTGTGTCTCCTCCAGGCGGCCCTGGTAGGCCCCCCACTCTTGCTGAGCAGTGTCCAGCGCTCGGTCCTCGATCTGAGGAATGCCCCAGGGAATTACTCTCTCTCTGCTGGTCAGCACCGCTGAGAGCAAAGACTGGCCATTTGAGCAGCATTCCTGCAGGAGCTATAATAGAAATAAAAAAGAAGTAACAATAGTGTAATTGTAGAGTTTGATGTGATTTAGTTACCAAAAGTCCTTCTTAGAAAATTCAGTTTTAGCCTTGAGCCAGGTGTGATGTCGTTTGTGTGTGTAAGAGTGCACACTGATAGCAGGAAGGTTTCCCTTACATTTGTACATACACTCCCTGTTCATGACAATTACATTATACACAACACCCCACAGTATGAATACCTGTAGCTGTTGCAGTGTCTTCTCTAGTGTATCCACGTTTCCCTCTGGATGGGACAACGAGGCCAGAGTGGCCTGTTCCTGCTCCAGCCAGTCTTCAAACACATGTAACCCTCTTTGATATTCCTGGTGGACCAGCACCAGCCCTTTGGCCTTACTGACTGCATTCTGCAAAACAACAGGTTGGAGACATTACTGGACAGAAGGTTATATCCATTCAATATCGCAGGAGCAGTGAACAGTGGAATTCTGTTATCAAAAAGGTTTATTGTTAATTTGATGATTTAAAATTTACAAAACCTTAAGGACAGCTATGTATGTTTTGCCTGACTACTGACTTCAATTGTTTGAAACGGAACTACATGTTAACATAATATGTGAGCAGCGAAAATTTATGTAATGTATTCTGAAGCTGTAAATAATGTCTTTGTCTTTACGTCAAGAAAGTGAAACATGAATAATGAATTTAAAATGATTATTAGAGAAGTTACTGAAACATTCAACATACAGGTCACAGTCTAAAATAATATGGGGTGATATAATTGAGATTTATGAAACAACATGGAGTACGTGTTCAAAGACAAATTCTCAAAACAATCATTTATTTTTCAAATGCCTGAAGAGGATAAAATGTAACCGTATGTTATTTGTACTGTAAGTACCTTGGCCTTTTCTTTGAGGGTGTTGTATCTACACTGCAGCTGCTGCACCTCCTGCTGGGTAGTGCAGTGTTCAGCCATATTGGAACCCTTTGTGGCAATCGTCTCCAGAGGACTGCTGTGACTCAGTACTTCTTCATAGAGAAGCTGGAATGAAATAAGAACACATGCACACACTCAATGTAGTAAATCTAACTCTTCAGGGAGGCTCTGGGGTATAAGTGTGTGTAACTGCGTGAGTCAAAAGTAAGGTCTTCCATAACAAATGGTGATTTTGGAAGATGAACACCTGGAAAAACATGACTTTGACATTGACTTAATCTCATTGCAACAAATACATTTACAAAATTGTGTTTGGCTTTTTAAAGTTAGCTATTATTAGCCAGATGTGATACCTTGGTCTTTCCCAAGTTAGCGGTCTTGTCTCTCATCTCAGAGTACTGTCTGTCTGAGCAGCTAAGTGTCTCGTCAACCCGGTCCATCCACAGCACAAACTGACCCACGTCCTCCTGATAGCTGGTCCATTGGGACAAAGAGCCCTCCAGCTGACTGTTACATCGACAAAATATTGTTAACATACAGGGAACAAACGCAATACAAAAACACACACATACAAGCAACTTACACATAAATTCAAATCCAATTATCCATGTAACCTTTCAACCAACTGAAATCCATCAACTTAAACTAGACAGTTCCCAGTCCCATTTATCAACTGACTGACTGATTGATTGGTTCACGATCACAACCTTTTACACTGAATAGAGGCCGAAAGCAAGGAGTCCCATGAGTCTTTGAGGTCCTGGATCTGTTTGCGGATCACTGGAACCCCCTCAGCTGAAGTGTTCCTCTGGACTGCTTCTCCCCGTGTCAAAAGCATCTTTAGCTGGATCTCCCTCTCCTGACGAGCAGCCAGTAAGGCCTACAGAGAGAGGTGAAATAACAGACATGAAAGAACTATCTGAAGTCTTAAAAAAAACAACTTTATTTTGCGTTCTACACCATAAGGAATGCAACATCCAGACCATCACCAAAAGTATTCCCAGCAGGTTTCATTTGATCCGGTGCACCATCCTATAACTTAACTCAACTGCTGTAGTGATAACCTTGGCATCAAGTGAGAGATTTGCTGAACTGGTATGGTTACACTGTAGTTACAATGCACATAAACACAAATCAAGCATTACTGTAATGTGCTGAGCTATACTATCCAAAGCAAGAATACTGAAACTTTAATCATTAAAAAAATGTCATTACCTTAGCACAGCTTGTGTTGCATTTGCTTTGTAAATATTTCAAGAACCTTTTTAATACCTTAATGCTGGTTTTCCTCAGTCAATTTAATTGTCAGCATGACACACTGAAGGAAACGTACATGGATAGTTTTTTGTGTCTAAAATGAACCAATAGCCGAATCTCTGAAAAATGTGTCCATTTAAGGGATCCCACGCCCATCTTGTCCCTCCTTACTTCCAGCTGTAACGTCCGATCCTCTAAAATGCTCTTGTCACTGGTGGTGGAGATGCAGGTGTTGAGGACCCTCTGAGCTTCACACACCCAGTCCTGGAGCTCTTTAAGGCCTTGAGAGAAGAGGCGGTGCTCCCCTACAATACGTTCAATTCTGGAGGCTTTGTCCTTTAAGAGATCAGAGCACAGCACTGTAAACACACTCTTCAAGTCTTGTAATGGTTCAGGTTAGCACGGAGTTGATAATTAAGAACACAATTGTTCCCGGTGAACAACAAAGGTGTATATATATATATATATATTTCAAATCAGTCTCGTTTCTTCCTCACAGATGTCTCCCGAGGCTTCACCACCCCCACATTACAGCACAAACACAATGTAATTTGTTTGCAGTCATCACTCGTACATCTTTAACATATATAACTGCAAAGTGGAAAAAGGCAGAGCTACAGTAACAATCTACAAGTGGCAATTTGAAATGATTTCATTCCTGTTTCCATGTCTGGCAGGGAAGAAGACCTATAAATAGCGCTCTACTGGCTAACAGGCAAAGAAAATAAATCTCATTCATCATTGTTGGGGCACTCAACATTCTGTTACCTCGTCCTGAGGTAACAGAATTGTGCCTTGCGGTCAGTGTAATGTTTTGTTCGACGCTGTACTGAATTAATCATAAAGCGTGTGACCAGTCTAATGAGAGCCTCAAAAAGGTCAGATTCTCAAGCACTGACACATTTCAGCTCAGCATTTTAGAAGTGGTTCCGTGGATAAAAGGTAAGCTCCACAGCCTTGGCCTTTTGTATGTTGATGAGGCTGCAACCGCAAGGACCTTTTGGAGGTGAAAGATAGATTACTGTGCTCAGGTAAATTACTAGAGATACTGAGACTTTCTTGGGGAGCAATATTTTTACCCAAGGCAAGCCGATTACAGCAACCACGACTGATGTGCGACAGGGGAATAAAGCATGACACAGCAAATAACAGAACAACAGAAGGCCCCTTAGGTTTTAGCTCAAACAGTACATGAATCAAGACGGGCACATTTCAGTATGCTGCAGCATTTCTCAGGCATTAGCACAGATGCAGTGAGGGGGCAAGAAAAGGGGGTATGGGAGAAGGGGGGGAAGTGTTACCTTGGTTAAGTTGCTGAGGGCCAGGTACTGTGCTGACAGCTGGGATACACGGTGGACGAAACCCTTGCCGGCTGCTTGTCCCTCCCAGAGATGATGAGCTCTTTCCCTGAGCCTGCCCAGCTCTACCTCCCGACTGGTCATCTCCTCCAGTACACACTGGGCCAGTATGAAGCAGGAGGAAAGGGTGATGAAGGCGGAAATGGAGAAATAAAGATGAAGGTGCAATAGGATGGGAGTAAGCACAGTTGGGCGGGCAGGGTTAAAAGTGACAGAAGGAGCGGAGCACGTTGGAGAGGTTGTGTGCAAGCACCATAAAATTTTCAGTCAAGGGACAAATGAAAAGACAAGAAATATGAAAGCAAAAAACAGGAGAGGGAGGTGTGAGAGGCACAGAGGAGGGACACACGGTTGAGTTAATATGTCACAAGAACAGAACACAACAGAAACACATCCAAATTACATAGGTAAAGACAGGGGAAAGGAACATCATCAAAAACAGGACCAGCAGCATTTCTCTTGGTGTTCATCTTTAAATAGAAATACAGTTACTAGACACCACAGCATAGACAAGCCATATAAAACACTGCAACGGTGGGGGGGGGTATATGTGAAAAGGTAAAGAGGATTTTGCCAACACAGGTTCAGACACTGAAGCCTGCATGTATTGAATTGTACTTGAGGTGCTGGGGGAAGAAATGTAATTGCTTGCAGGGCCAGACAAAAGGCAACGAGGAGAAGTGTAAGAGTAGAGAAGAGTAAATATAAAAATAGCAACAATGATAAGGGCAGAGCTTTGAGATGGGCTTGATATATTTTTTTCTCCTTTGTCAGTTTTATCTTTTTAACGCTCTGTGCCTCTCTTCCTTTTTTGTCTCTGCCAGACATGGCAGGGGCTGTTATCGCATCCTGAAAAGAGCCTTTTAGCCACACAGCGCTTCAGCTGTGACAGAAGGAGAATTAATTAGATTTCTGGACTTTTCCTCTGACTATTGTGTCAAGGCGCTGCTCTATTTTGATCCAGTGGTGCTCGACAAATGTAATTAGGTCCGTCTCTTTTCCCAGCTGATCTAAGATTGTACTTTAGGGATGCATATCTGATGGAAAGCTACAACTATTTCGTGTCCTTGGAAAATCTGCTTAATATTCAATTTATGGTGTTGACTTGAGAGAAGAGAGGAAATGAGGGAAAGTCAGTTATAGCAGCTGAGAAGAGAACTGTAAAAGGCATGCTCTCAGTATGACATAATGCAATTTAACAGAAAATGGATCCTACAATATGGATTACCATGCTGATGTATTGCAAACTGTGTGGTGGTTATAAATCAGTGTAAAAAAAGATCCATAAATAACCACAATAATTATAGGAGAAATGTAGCTTAGGAGAGCTGTGATGTTCAGCTGTGAGGAATTTTGTGAGGAATCAGAAATCCGCTGGTTAAAGATCCCCAGACAGAGTAGAGTCAGGTGTAACTGTCTGTAAGGAGCATGACTTTGGGCTCCGCCATACCTGTAGTTTGCTGTGCTCCTGTTTCTTGGCTGGAAGGTCGTGTAGCCGAGCACTGCTCTCCTGAACTCTGACCTCAGTGCTGTTCAGCCAGTCCTGCAGAGGCTCTGCACTGGCCTCAAACTCTGTCATCTGGGACTGCAGGTTCTGGAAATGTGACACTTGTCAAATACAACTGGAGTAGCTCTCATATAAACAGATTCTGCACAAAGGATCACAAACTCAGGCTATTAGATAAAGTGAGCATTTTAATGCTAAAATGAAATTATTTATTCATTATACTCTGGCATCAGGTGGATCTCAAATCCATATCAGTGTCCTCTGAAGTGCTTTATACTCACAATAAATGAAATTAAACTTAATCAATCCTTATACCATAAAATATCTGCACATAAAGAGGTAACAACAGGAAAACAGACACATACATGGACATACTACAAATACTAAGTCCGCATTCATTTAAACATCCAAACCACATAGTTAGTTCACCTTTATTTAAAAAAAGGTAACAGTCTCTGTGAGATTCAGATTTTCTTTTTCAGGGGACACCTTAGCCAAGACAGCAGCATCCAAACTAAAGTAAATATTAACCAACCTTGAGTGCATCCTCCCTCATCTGCAAGTTACTCATCAGGCTCTTCCAGTCTTCTCTGGCATTTGCCACCTTGGCCTTGATTCCCTCCACTCTGTCTTTGGACACCACGGCCATCAGCAGCTCCCCACTGGCTCCTACTGTACTCAGCCTGGCCTGGCCATGCTCCCTGTCATTCAAGAACTCCTTTGGGGATACACAGACAAAGACAAAGGAACTGTGACTATTTAACACAAACACGGAGGAGGGTGTGAAAGTGACAGGAGGAAAAAAAGAAGAAATGGACTGAGAGACAATCCCTAACTTCTTTTTGTCTTCCACTTCTGAAATGGCTGATAGGTAACTGAAATCAATATGGCAATTCTCTCTCTTTCAGTGTACCAAAATAGCACTTTGCACTGTCAAGAGCAGTAATTACAAAGAGAGTCATTACAAATTCCATATGCGTTTGCAGAAGGACGCGCCTGACCCATGGAGGCAATCACAGATAAGGAAAGTCAGTGAGCCTGAAATGTGTTGGTTCTTACATAGCTCCTCCGTACCCACCCACAGAAAATGTATGCACACACATACACAAATACATTCCCCCCCCCTCAGAGCTGAGTCGATGACAGTAGCGCAGCAGGGACCACTCCACCATCTGTGCAGTCAGCACATCACTTACACACACTACAGCTTCAACCTCCTCACACACACACACACACACACACACACACAGATATGGTACAGTACAGCCATACACAAGCATAGGAAGTCTGTGTCTTTCTCTGTCTCTCTTCATCTCGGTGTCTCTTTATTTTCTCTCTCTCCTCCATGTTCATTCACTGCCTTTTTCACACTTACTACCATTCTCCCCCCTTGCCAATGTAACTGTATAACACCAATTAAGAATGACACAATGGATGCCCCGCCCCTCCATGCTCCTGGAGGTCAGCCATGTGGAAACATTGTTCCACATTCCTCACCAAGTCAATAATAAATAAAACATGACCGCCTCTGTATTAGTCTCTCCTCCATTGCCATATACTCCATGACATTCCCTCTCATCCTTAAGGTTACACTAGAAACATCCGCAGGAACGTGCAGAAAAACTGCTGCACAGAACTTCCCTTCTTTGGCATGTTGTCCGAAAACGATATCTTCAAATAACCCGTTGTTCTATTGATACTGCCTTAAGATTAAATAACTTCAGTTCTATGTGTACTACCTGCCAATGTTGCAGTAGAGTCAAGTTCTGAGCTTTATTAGTGCAGAATTATCATCTTACTATTTAAGCTCAAACGCTCAAAGCAATAATGTTAATTCCTTGGTGGTAATATAATGGTGGTCAGACACGGTCAGGTGTCTGAGACGTAATTAACTGTCTGGTGCAGGGATGTGGGGACGTCTACCTTAACTGACAAGCACCCGACTCTTAGCCAGGGCCCTGGGGTGCTCTAAAAGAGGCTACCAGACTAGTTACACCTGCCAGCCTCTCAGAGTACGACACAGAGATCTCTCAGAAAGAGAGAGACTTAAATATTTTGAAGAGAAAGGCGCAGAGACCCTGCTGTGGAGCTTTTTCTCATCCTACTTGGCTATGTGCCCACTTTCAGCTTATCCAGCCTACGACAAGTCCCGCCACTCCAACAAGCCCACCAGAGGTCGTTCAACAGTGGGACTGTTAATACAGACATACCCTTGAGCAATCTCCCATTGAAAGTATATTGATTCTTCAACTATCACATCATTTCACTTTAAGCTATTTCATTTGTGGTGACAAGCTTTGTTTAAATCAATTTGCTAAATCCATGCAAACAAATTAAAAGCTAGTACTAGTTTGTAATTAGCAACTGTGGATTTAGAATGCACCCAAATTCACGAGGACTTAATGCAGCAGCCCAAAGGCGGAAGAACACCAAAAGACTTTTATGACAAGAAGATTGTTGATTTCATTCCCTCCACAGGCTGAATAACTCTGGTTTATCTAAGTGAATAAATTATATTCCCCTAACTCCACTATCAACAGCTCCTTGCTCTGAAATCCTTAATGCTTCACTGGAGCTAGTTAATGGCCAATAGTGTGAGACTATATGGTCACTTTGGGTGGCAGCCCTCAGACATGAGAGTATGAAGGAGCATTATTATCTATCCTGCAACCAACGCAAGTTATTAAAAATTTATGTTCTCCTCAAAAGGTGGGATTAACGCAATATTCAGTGACATTCAAATAAATATAAATTCTACTACTTTCTATCCCTGAATAATATAACAAAATGTAATTAAATCTGTATATTTGCTGTTCTGTGTCTGGCAGATCTGTCCTGGGAAAACTCTCTCTTTATATTTCCAGCTGCAATAAACAGAATCAAAACTGGGTAAGAGCAGTAATAGCTAAACCGGCTGAAAGAATTATATCAGCATCGTGCACTGTTAAAACAGCACAGTAAGGACTGCACACGAGTCACAAATGTTTTAGGAACATAATAAGAACTTAACACATGTCCACTGCAAATAAGAGCTGAGAAAAAAAGAGATCTCTTACTTGGATCCTCTGCAGAGCGGTGGAGGCCTCGGCGACACTCTGTGGCACATCAAAGCATTTGGCGGTGCTGATTTTGGCATTGACCAACCACTGCTGGAAGTCTCTCAAGGATGCACGGAACCTCTGCTCCAACAAGCGCTCCTTATTTTGACACTCCCTGGATGCACGAAGGCTGAGACTGAGGGACAAGAGAAACGTTGAGGACTGATTTAACATGTTGTTCACAGGTTGAAATCCAACTTAAGAAATGAACAAAGAAACAAAGGAGCACTAGAGGAAGTATTCACCGTCTACTGCCCATGTGCTCGTCAAAACAAAGAGGATACATGTTGCAGATGCTCTGATACACACTCAGTACACACGGCCCTCATGTTTTGGAGGAGGAGGAGGAGAAAGGGAAGCCTGGGAGATGAGCAGGAGTGAGAAACAGGCAGGTGGAGCAATGGCAAAGTAGGTGAAGTGGAAGGAATGAGCGTTGGGGCAAAGAGAGAGAGTGGGGGATGGTGGTAAACATATGAGAGAGATGAGAGGCAACATATGAGTGGGGCAAGAGTTCACAGGGGTGGCAAGATGGAGAGAATGAGGGGTGACAGATTGATGCTCTGAGAAAAAGGGTGAGACAGAAAGGATATGGCAGAGATACGGTATGTGAGGGAGAGGTTAGTAAAGGGTGATGATATATTAAATGGATGAGTTGACATTTTAGTGGTCTGTAATTTTTTCACCAGGAACTTCTCACATGGGGAGACTGATCTGTTGTTTTATCTGTATAGCTGGAATCACATACAACCTTCTACAGACGCACGCATATGCACACAAACACCCTTGACTTTTAATGATGCAAGGAGGGCACGAAAGGGTAGCACAATGGGGAGAGCATGAGTGTGGAAGAAGCACTTTTTTCTGCTGTGACAGACAAAATCTGGCATGTTGTACGAAAAGCACGGGAAAGTATCTGCCTTTTCCTCCTCTAACTCCTCTCCTCTGACTTTTTTTCTCCCACTCTGTCTCTCCGCAGTGCTTAATGCAGGACAGGTGCAAAGAGCACACAGGCCAAGACTATTACAGCCTCAAAAACCAAGTGAATGAGGAAGGGTGCTGTTTTTGCCAATCAGCAGCCAAGGCCAATTACCTGCCAAAGCTCTCCAACAATTTAACCTCACTCAGGTTGTCTGCCAATAAATGTCACAGTGCTTTATCACACTACCTTGCAATATCTCGAAATGACTCAGTTAATATTATATCCATGCAAATTAAGTAGATAATTTGTGCTACTAGAAGTTCATACTTGTGTATGCACATGATGAATGCGTATGGTTGGGTGCATGCATGGTCTTTTGTATGCACTGCTGTTCTTTTGAAAAGGCTGTGTACACAAACGAGCACTAAATGAACACAGGCTCACTTGTGGGCTCAAAAGAAGACAATTAGAGCTCAGTAAATAGACTAAGGCATGCAATGTATCAGCACGGAGGAAAAAAAAAGACCATCTAAATGTATCCTATTTCCCTCAAATCACAGTCAGCCTTGCAGAAAATTAAACAGGAGAAGGACACAAACCAAAACAAAAGGCAGTGTAGGTGAATGTCGTGTAGCAAACTGGTGGCTCTGGTGCTCTCTGTCATCCTTCACCTGTCTGGCTGACACACATGTCAGTACTCACACACACACACACACACACACACACACACATGCACACACCCTTCTAACACAAATAAGCTTGTAAAGCTGAGCACTAATCCTGCCCATGTGTAAAAAGCTTCTTAACTAATTTTCTTAATTTTTAATTTCAACTTGATCTGAATTAATCAATTGAACAGAAATCTATAGAGCAATAACACGATAAAGGGCTGGAAGTCCACAAATGACCATATTAAGTTATCACCCAGCTTTAGCCAATAAATCTCAGCTTCATTTCAAATCTACATAATGATAACACACACAGAGAGGTATTTTCCATCACATACTGTTTACTAAAGCCGAAAGACTCCTCTCACCTGTTTTGCTGTTTGATAAGCGCGGTGACCCGGTCTGATTGTGAGCCCAGGTCTCTGGAGTAACGCACCAGGTCGTTCAGTTGCCCTTTCAACTTCTCTGCCATCGGCTCGGCGCTCTGCAAGCCCTCCAGTATATCCTAAACAACACAAAACAGACACCAGCTGGCTCAGTGCTGTGTGTGTGTGTGTGTGTGTGTGTGTGTGTGTGTGTGTGTGTGTGTGTCTCAAGGAAAGACGAGCACCCAACGGATCTGCACGACACCCTTCAATAAGTGCATCGCATTCCTATTCACACCCTGGCTTGGTCCTTTTCGCTCTTCTCTCACACACACACACACACACACACACACACACACACACACTCCAACACATACTCACAGTTCTGCTTGTACAATAGCATTTCTGTTCTTTGCCGAGTGTGGCAGGAAGGAGCTGTGGATAACGTTCTCCCGCTCTCCTCAGCGTGCCTCACATTCTGGACTCACACTGTCATGAAATCCTGTCCCATGAAATGTACACAAGCTCTCTCTCTGACTCTCACTTGCTCACTCTCTTTCTGACGTATTACCAACAAATAACCCTCTGTCCCTTCCCTGTTCTCGTTGCTCTCCTCTCCCTCTTCTCCTTCCCTCCTCCTACCGTTCTACTACTTTCTCTTCCCTCCTCTATCCTCTTTCTCTCGCCCTCCTCCCACTCCTTGCACTCTCACACATTTTTCCTCCCGCTCACACTCTCACGCTCTCTCCCGGTGGAATTCAGCTGTCAGCCCTCACAGATGCAGGATTGGTTCAAACGCACACAAACGAGTGCGTATCAAAAACAGGACTCGATACAGGAAACAGGCTGGAGGAGGAGAGAGAGAAGCGGAGGAGGGGGAAGACTCCTCCTCTGTCCTTTGACAGCCCCAAATTGAGGAAAACCAAAGAAAGGCATGGTTGAAGAAGACCATGGAGGAGTCTGAGGGTGTACATGCTGGCATGGCTTTGACAATAAAGAGAAATTGTCACACTGTAAACATCCTGTAGAGGTTAGAAACAGAGCAGCAGGGGAGGTGAGGAGCTAAATCATCTAACAAGAAGGCAAAAGAAACAACCCCTGCAGTCGAGAAAGACATTACTGTACGCTTCAGTTCAAATAAGTCAGAGTACAGAAAGGGGAAAGGGGAAGAAATAGAAAAGGGGAATGTTTGGAAGGGAGAGATAGTGGAAAATAATGGTAAAAAAACAAAAGGGGGAGGAGTAGAGGGGACAGAAGGGGAAAGACAGAATGAGGAGAAAACAAGGGAAACTGATGGGATTGTAGCTGTCACTACTTTGTCATCCCAGTAAAGCTGATTTACACACTAATCTGTTTTTGGGATTTACAAATAGAATGCATAATTACTGACGGGGAAAACAAAGCTGAATGCAGAGGATGTATGTCTGCACCGTGTGTGTGTGTGTGCGGGGGGGTTACTTTCCATTAAACAATACTAATCACCTTCTCTAAAATGAACATGGCACAGTGCTGCACAGTGACCACTGTCAGCTTTTTCTATATATCACATTTCGCCAACCCAAATCCCAGTTGAATAGAAGAGTTTTAATTATTTATCATTTTTTAAACAAACTATTATAAGCAGACAAACAGTGAATCATTTAGACATTATGCTGTATGCATTTATTTAAATCCCACGCTACTATACCTTAGCCAGCTGCCATCCCTCCACTGCTTCCTCACTGTTGCTCCGCCCTTCAGCTTTTATCAACTCCTGGTTCCACACCCTCAGTCGTCCATCCAGGTCCTTCAACTCCTCCTCCAGGCGAGCGGTCAGGCGGTCGTATTCCTCCTCTGAGGCTGCAGCAGCGGCCAGGGCCCCCTCCAGGCCATCCCTGGCCCTCAGCGCGGCCCCCTCCCATTGCTCCAGAGCCTGGGACAGTGCCCCCAGCTGTCGGTCCATGGCCTCGCAACCACCTGCTGCAGTGTGCTCCGCTGTGGACGCTGCACTCCTACGCACCCGGCTGAGGCGCTCTCGGCCTTCCAGTAGCCGACACTCCACGCGCTCCTGAAGAGATATGCAGGAGACAAAGTTGCTACGGAAACTGTGGCTACGGAAACCGCAACCTCTGGATGGAGTTGATTCTATTTAAAGCAGCCTACATATATTTCATATGTCTCCTGCTTCATCACTTTCTATTTTTTATTTGTTTGATTCTGTCTTTGCACCATTAGTGTTGATGGCATGCATTTTCATTTGCTATATCAGTATTTTCCCGCTATTAGTAATTTCATCCTCCCTCTCCATTCCTCCGCCTCCATCTCTCACTCTGTGTGGAAAGGTAGCACTTGGAAGGCAGAGTGTGTGAAAGCAAACACTTGAGTGTGATGCCACAGCAGCGAGCTGATAGAAAGGTTAAAAAGGAAAAAATAATGGCATCTGATCATTTTAGTGTGTGTGAGTAGAAGGATATGAACATTAAACTTGAGGCCATGAATGGGAAATGAAAATAGTGCAACTACCTTGTGTAAAGAACAAATTATATTTCCTCTTCTACTGAAATGCTTCACACCGTGGCTCTACAAACACACATTTATAATGTGATAATTAGGACCCATGTGTGAAATTTAAATGCAAATCAATATCTCCTCACATATTTTCTCTCCTCTGTAATTGCAGAATTATTGAACAGGGAAAAGCTAAGGCATTAATTTCACTGCTCCTCTCTTTTCCCTTTTTTACACGGTAATGGACCAACTTATTGGCAGTAAAATGTGCCTGGAGAGATAGAGATATTTGGCTGTCATATTGGAACAAACTGAGAACCAATACTGATTCCCAACATAGTTTTCCCTCCTTCATAGCAGGAGTCCATTAGGATTAGATAGGTTCAGATGTTCGGCAATCAGTTTCCCTAGCAACAGATAATACATATCATAATTTGCATTAATATGAGCAAGTCAGCATGAAGGTATTGAAAACACATCAGTTTTATGCCAATTAAACAGTAATTTAGTGATCCCTAATTTAGTGATCCCTAAATCAGTCTCTAACGGTTAAGATTGAGGGATGGAAGATGAGCTAACTGTTCTCCTGTTACCAACACTGGGTGAAATTGAGTGAAAAGACGCCACTGGTTCTGGAGTGAATGTCTGTTGAATATCCAACTTAAAACTAATTTCACCATAGTAATAGTGGAAAGGTTTCAGAAGCAAGTGCTTGGCTGGTCGGACAGAGTCACAACTGCAACCCAACACTCTCTTACTGTGAGCCGACAGAGCTAACCGCTGCACCACATTGCCACATGTGCGTGCCATGCAGGGTTGCGCCTGATTAATAAGATTTAAGAACCCTTGATGCAGCAGAGTGGCTCACCACTCCATAACCTGGGAGAGCACCAAAATGTGAGAATACCTAATTATTTAATATGCTAACTTTCACCTAATCTACTTGCTCAGCAGACAAAGGACCTATATTTTAGAAAAGTATGTACCTGTATTCTTACAGTGTGCAATACTGATGTACATAGAGGTAATATAATTTCAATATACATGTTGATAAATATTATGTGAAATGATTGAAAACTCCAGAAAAGCTGCTAAATGGACATTGTGATAAGACTATTTTCTTAAATGGTTCAAATGATGTTAACATGGAGAGGCACATTTGATTTTAATTATATTAAGTACAAATAAATGTAAAATAGTTTGCTTTCATGGTAACGTCAAAGTAAAAAAATAACAACACACCTATGCCCACTCTTCAGCACAATGGGCTTGTCACCTGTCAGATGTGGTACATTATTATGTATGGATCGGGAATTTCTTTTTCAGTAATTGTTAAATTGTCAAATCTTGACAAAAGTGTATACAAAGAGAACAAAAGGAGTGTCAGCCGGCATCAACAAGAGGAATTTTTTGTATGTTGACACCCTGCCTTACCCTCACTTCCGACAGTTTCTTTTTGATGGAGGCAGAGTCTCCTGATGTATCAGACCAATGCTGTAGCTCCTCTCCAGCAGTCATCAGCCAATCCGTGAGCTCCCTAACAGCCTCCAGGTATTCCTGGTGTTCCAACACCACAGCCTGTGCTAGACGTACTCTCTCCTTAAGACACAAAGAGTCAACAATCATTCATCATTCTGTAGTTCATAATATTACTAAAATAGTTAGGTAAGCTCAGGAGTTTCACGGTTTTATAATGTAACATCATACCTCCACCAGAGCAGTAAGGTCATCAAACTGTGCCTGCAGTTGAGTGCGGGCACCATGGTTAAAGCTGGCATCACCAGTCTTCTTGAACAGTTCTCTGGCTTTTTCTTCCAAGCTGGACAGCGCCACCTGGTGGTCTTCCAGGTCAGCCAGCAGGGCTCTAAGTCTCTCTAACTGGGAGGCCTTTTCTCTGGGACCTGGCTGGGGGGTGAGAGGGGCACACACCTCCCGCTCTACAACCTCCATCCAGCACCGCAGCTGGGCAGCACTCTCCAGGTATCCTCCCCACTGTGACACGGTCCACTCTAATCGACTGGAGGGAGGACAACAGATCTGTCTGTCTGTGACTGGCACATATGGGAATTATACATTTTGAATAAACTGAATAAATCTGACTAAATATGTAGAGTATCCAACATGTGGGCAGGGTTTTCAAAACCTGCAAAACACAATTAAGTGGATGTTGAACTCTTGTTTAGCAGACACATTGATTTGAGTACTTTGACCTGTAGCTGATATCAGACACATACGGATTAATAAAAAATGTGTATGGTGTAAGTAGCCAGTAATAACAGTATGTCCTTATCTGAGTAACCCAAAAAGAATTGACAATTGTTATGCAAATGTATGAGTAATCTAGTTCCTATAAACTTTACATACAAATCTGTACATATAATGCTTAAAACAAAACATACTGTGTACCTTTTCACTTCCATATAGTGTATATTATACCCATGGCCAAGAAATATAAATTGTCTGTAATACTGGATTAGTGCCTTTATCCCCTTTTATTGGATGGTTCAAAGACACATGGGCACAGATACACACCCACCATTTTCCTTGCCATCTGTTACCCCTGCATGTATGAATAACGCCAATATCCGCACACTCACACACCTCTATTTCACCTGCTACCCCTCGCCTCCTGTTATCCCTTTCCCCTTAAAACACAAACACACCCCATGTGTGACCCACTGTTTGCCATCCACCATTTAGTCCCTAATGAGATCAATTTTCCTCTAGGAGGGGCCATAATTGCTCAATTAAACACACACACAAACTGATGCATGTGCACGCTGTCATGCACGCACACATACAGAAATGAACACACTAAATCAGATACATCAATCAGAGTTACAAAATGAGACAAATACTTCTCATTATGTATTTAACCTAATGGTAATTAATGCCATTGAGACATCAATCTATCAAGATGAAAACAACCTGTTCCCAAGAGTGTGGATATTTTTGGCACACAGGTAAATGGTCTCTAAAATGTCCAGGGGTAAATGTTTTAACAGCACATTAAAAAAGCAAAAATCAAGAATGGTTGAATGAAAATGTGTTTACAGTTCACTGCAGTTTGTCCAGTTTCTGTGAATACAATACTACAATGGAATGATGACAGATTATAATGTTAAAGGAATCACCACTTTTTTAGAATAATGGTGTATAAATGGCTTTAATTGCACATATCTATGGACGAAGCCATCAGATTATATTCCAGGTGAAGGAACAAGGTGAACAGCGTACCTGTGGCAGCTCATGGCAGTGACGAGCAGCGTGGCCCACGCATCCTCCACTTCCTGTAGCTGAGAGCGGACCACTTCCTGTCCGGCTGCCTCATAGCTGCGCAGGGCCAACTCACCCTTACCCATCGCCATATTCAGCTTGACCTCCCCCTCCCCTTTCAAAAGCAGGATGTCCTGTGCAAACAGAACACCTTAAGAGTGAACTCGATTTAGACATCAGAACTTGGATGAATACTATTTCAAGAAAACAGCCCCCTCTTGTGTTCCCTAGATGAACCGTAGACTGTAATAGAAGCCTATCCCAAAAAAGCTCTATTAGAGTAAATACATTAATTAAAGAACAAAAAGAGTCTCTTAAAGAGTCCAACAACAATCACTTTATGCATTTCATCATATATAATTTTTCATGGAAATTACAGATATACCAGGTATGCCAGCAGTCTACTAGCCAAAACCCCCTCTCACCTGCACAGTCTCCAGCCTCTGCTCCAACTGTTCTTTGGTCCCCATGGTGCTGTCTACTGTACCCAGTCTCTCCTGGATCTCCTCCAGCCAGGCCCAGACCCCATGGAGGGTCTCTCCAAAGGCCTGGCTCTCTTGGCAGCCTCGCAGCTTCTCCCTGGCTGCCTTCAGCAGGGCCTGGTGCTCCATCTGGAACTGGCTTGTCACTCTGACCTCTCCTCCTGACCCCCGCCCTGCTTCAGACAGAGACTGGGCCTCCTGGCAGAGACACTCAAGGGAGTCCCTTGTAAGAGACAATGACATGTTATTGTTTAGATAATTTAACAGTCCATGCTATGGCATCTATGACATATGGCCTCACACACCCACATGTACGCACCTTCTTGCAAGCAGTTCCTTGTAGAGGTTTTCTATTCTCTTCAGCTCTTCTGGGGCTCCTTGCTGGCACTCTGTCCCAAGAACAGGCTTGCTCTTGAGGCTGAGATCCATCTGCATCAGCCAGTCTCTTTTACCCTCCACACAGCCATTAAAACTGAGGAGAGGGGGAGGAGAGGCATATTAATTTCCCATTTAATTCAAATTCCTTTGCATAAATACCTGACACAACCATGAGAGAGATTTGACTTACTTTTTCAGAAGGTCAATACTCTCTTCCAAGTCTCTTTGGCTCTGAGAGCAGCTGTCCAGGTAGGTCCTCCACTCTTTCTGACAAGAGGCGAGATGCTCTTGGACCTGTGCTGCTCCAGCTTTAAGCAGGTGGAGCTGGAGCCTCTCGGCTACCTCACAAACCTGAGAGAGACGCTCCTCACCCTCTGATGTCTGCTCGACTGTCACCTGTGGATGGAGGAGGATGAACATGTTGCTAATAAAAACTGATGCCTCGCTGCTAATTTAAAGAGATAAACAGCCCTCAGATTTAAACAGTATTTGATAATGAACGTTTTCTAGAAGACAATATGTTAAAGGTATGAAAAAATGGTTAAATATTATTATATTTATTATGATGTCATTGTTACTTGCTTCAATACAAAATAATTTTGGTATGTCAATGTCCAATAGTAGTCCAGTAACAACAAGTGAAGTTACTGGAAAGTCAGAGACCTGTATGCTTTCAGTTTACCACTACTCGATGAAAAATAGAAGTAGAAGTAAAAGTAGAAAAGTATGATGCATAACAGTACCTTTAGCCTTTGCAACCTGGCTCCAAGGATGGCAACATCTCCTGATTGATTAGAACATTTTTTCAGCTCCAACTTCAGGTCTGCAAACCAGGAGTGGAAGTCTTGGATGAGCTCTGCTTGGAGGAACAGAAAGAACAGACAAACTAAAGCAAAATAAATGTATGGTGGGGAAAACTGATGTGGTAAAATAAAGGCAAAGACGATTTAAGACTGGAGCAACCCAAAGGAGGCGAGCGAAAAGAGGTGATGTGTTGAGGCAGATGGGAAGTATGGGCGTGTCCTTTGCAACACTGGGTTGCCTTGCCAACAATCCCAAAATGACTCCCTCAAGAGCAGATGTGAAGAGAGCGACATTACTCTCCGAGGCACAGGTGTGTGTCTGAGCAATGAGAGCGCACCGGTGTACCAGACAGTGTGTGTCAATGGAGAGTGGGGTGTAGTGGGCGGACTGGGTATGCTCTGGGGAAAAATCTAGAATAATCAACATTAAATCTGTTGTACCACTAACATGAACAACTGACATTGCATCATGTAGTTGTGCACTGTTTGATTGGGTGATTATGCAATTAAAATGTTTATTTCTCCTTATAAAGGTAAGCGGTTATAGTGACTACCTGAGCACTATTACATACGTTTTATTCATTTCATGTATTCGATGGAGGTAAAGAACAACAAAGCCCTCCAGGAAAGAATTTAATACCACTGAAGAGACTATCCAGACTAAATCTAATGCCACAATATCCAAACTAAAGAACACATTCATATCTCTTACCATTGAAGTGGAGCTGTAACCCATCCTGCAAGTTGCCCCTGGTCTTGGCACAGCGCTGGGCAACAGCCTCTGTACGCTTGGCAATGGAGGTGAGGTCAGAGGAGAGGCTTGACAGCTCCTGAGAGGGATGAGACCTGCACAGGGCACTCAGGGCATCTCTAGCTGAGTCCATGTCCGCCCTCTGTTGCTGCACAACGCTCTGCAGGTCCTGTAAATGAAAAGCAGTGAAACATAAGATGACAAGGCTTTGTGAATATTCATAATTAGGGCTACAGGGTGGTGGAAATAGTAGAGACAGGGACACGTGCTGTATCCACCTTGCAGATGTGTCCTACAGCTAGAATTACTGCCGGCTCAAAGGATGCTGTTATGTATCTGAGTCTGACCTTTGACCTCCTAAAGAGGGTCATAAGTGAGAACAGACGTTCTCCTTCAAGGATCAATAGGGTATCAGGTTAAAAGGTTCTCATCATTATTCCTCTCAGTATGTCTTTATAATGTCAGTGTTCAGAATTACTTCAGTTAGCTAGCGTCCTGCTATGATCACTATAATAATTGTGTTTTTAAATGTGTCCCAATGCATTTCTTCAGCTTATGTGAAGCAGATTGAGTTGGAGTTGCTTAACAGGTGTCATACCTTAACTGTACCGATGTCTTCAGGAGAAGTAGCTTCAGTGAGGTCAGATAAGGAACCCTCTACTGCCTTCAGCCGCTGAGCCATCTGGTACATGAGGTCCTCCAGTCGCTGCTTTTGGAATCTGAAGTAGGTCAGAGTGTGTTTGGCCTGGTTGTACACCTCCTGCGCATGGACCATTTTCTTCCTCAGGTCTGACTCCAGGACCTGGTTCAATAAAGACATTTAGCAACATTATACAACCAATATCCCATATAAACAACATGCGGACAGTGTGCTTTCATGTGCTTTTCATGTTCCTTTTAAGGATGACTGTGACAGAAAAACACTAATTGCAATGAACAAAACAAAAACAAATGCAACAGTGTAAAATATAAATTTCACAACATTTACAACATGTTTTCCAATAGCAAACATTTAACATTGAAGGGTTAATAATAATACTAGTTAAAAATAAATGTAAATCAGATGAGGTGACACCATTATGGTTATGCAATGCAACTGTATTCATATAATGTGGTTATATTGTAAGCACTAATATCAGCAGAATCCTCCCATATTTCTTTTCTCCACCATATTCACCTGCATTTGTAACGGGGTTTCCTGCAGCTTGGCTCGCCCCTTCAGCTCGGTCACTCTCTCCTGCAGGGCATCAAGCCTCTGCTCCCTCTTCTCCACCTCAGCCTGCAGATCAAAGTGCAGGACATTTCAATTAAATCACACTTGCTATGAACTGAACAGTTAGATCACCATCATATTTTAGACACTCACTCATGCAGACCGCCCACCGCACTCTGACCTGAAAGGTTGCAAGATAGGCCTCCGTCTTCTCTTTATCACTGAGATTGCTGACACTGTCGGTGAGATCAGCGATGGAGCTGGCAGCCCATTTGTTCATGTCCTGTTCCATAGACTTGAGGTCATCCCACAGGGCTACACAGTAGCCCAGTCTCTCTGTGTTGGTTTGTATTCTCTCTGAGACCTGAAGGAACAGAGATCCAGGAGTCTAGCTCAGTACAGAACAGAATACATCTCAATCAACAGGAGAGGTAGGTTCTCTCTCCCTCTTTGTGTTTATTTTTCCCTCTCTCTCTCTCTGTAAGAAGGGAGGGTATGCTTTACTGGGAGGTGGAAGGAAAACCAGACTTAATTGGTTTGACAGATGTGGGGATGCGGAGTGAGAGAGAGAGACAGAAAGGCAGATAACGTGTCTGGACCTGTTATTATTTCTGTCTCATTTGTGACAGCTGAGCAGCCAACTAAATCCCACAAGAGGAGAAAATGGAAAAAATGGAAAAACAGACAGCAATAAATATAATTAAAAGAGGAACAGCGCAATTTCTGGGAAGAGCTGTACTGTGGACGCCATAATTGATTTTTGACAATAAAAACAAAACCCCAAATCTTGTCATATTCTTCATAGTCGTTATCATTTTTCAGCTCCACAGCTGGGTAAAAAAATGTTGACAGTTTTTGGAAAATTCATGGAGTACCACGAGTCAGGAAGAGGACAATTCATTAATGTTATAAAAATGAACAAAGTATAATTTCACCATGTCTGACCAGGCAGCCCTAGCATGTGATCATACCACGCATTTGCCTAAATGAAAAACAGCCAGGTGATTTCCGCCGTCAAGGCCTCTTTACCAAAACAGGTTCATGGCATAGCATCTGTTGTCCTGTACCACTCACCTCCAGCCACTGGTTTCTTAACGTCTCCATGTCTCTCTGGATTGAGCATGCATCAGAGTTGGGAACCTTCTCCAGCTCCCTCTGCAGCTCCTCGACTGTGCTAATGAGCTGGTCCATGTCTTCCTGTTTTTCTCTCAGCTCGGCTTGAACCGTGTCGTGCTACAGGGACAGAGAAAAGAGCAAAAGGAATGACAACAGACCACCACTAGATGGAGAGTTGCTGTACAAAGTGGAAGGGAAGAGAGGGTTTGTTGTTGTAATGCAATTCTATTCCTGAGAGTTTAGCTCACTGACTAATGTACAAGAAAAATCATACACGTTATAACTGCAGAATTGCATAATGCGGGGATGTCAAGATAAAAAACGAATGTCGCTTTCTTAGCTCATGAAAATATTATGTTTTGAATATACATGTTATCAGGGAAGTTGTATTCAATCATTTGGACAATGGATGTTCTATCCTCACTGTCCTGACAAAATGTATGATGTATGAATAATAGCTATACATTTTGTTTACCATATGCCTCATTTGAAAAGAAAAAGCAGAATATTCAACGTTACTGACTCGCGTGAAAGTCCTTTTGGCCTCCTGAGCGTTGTGGTTGTGGTCGGGCAGATTGTGAGCAACAGCCTGAGCATTCTCCACAACAGTCGAGAGGATCGACTTCAGGTGGTGAACCTGGCGGAGAAGATCTACCACAACTCCACTTTGTTCCTGACTGCATGAGAAAAGAGGGGAAAAAAGTCAAGGCTAAAACTTGTTATGTGCCACTGGACATTAGATGATATAAACACAATATATTCCGAACCTGCTGTTTAACTATTTTCATATTAAAATTATTTTAAAAAATGGTTCACCCATTCTATTTCTGCCCCAAAATAACCCCCCGCCTCTCTAAACTCTGCACAGAAGAACCAAAAACAAACACAGCGAAGGAATTTAAATGAGATAAACAAGTCTGTCACCCCCCTCCTCCTCCTTACCCATTGGTGATCAGAGTCCTGACGTTCTCCCATGCTGTCTTCACCAGAGCTACCTCCCTGAGTGCCTCACCAGCCAGCTCACTGTCTCTCTGGGCCAGCTGGCTTCCCTTCTCCTCTAACCACTGTTGAGAGTGCTGCAGGGACTGGAGCTCATCCTCCAGCTGGACGAAAAAACGCAGCCTGAGAGAAATAGATGCAGAAGAAAACAATGGGGGTTTCTAGCCTGATTCCAACACAATATATCTCATTTTTCAGGAGATCAAACTTTAATGGATTTGTCCATCTGCAATTTGGCTTTATTCGTGTACTGTATATTCTTGAGGAGTTTGGTATACAGAAGGAGTCTGAATCATAAGCTCACAAGATGCGTTTGAAAGTGACAAAGTATATTCAACAATATATCTCAAGATCAACAAATCTGGTAAAGGAGCAGCACAGATGTTTCCCACAGGTGTCAAAATGCAGTTACACAACAATGATCTTGTATGTTTTCTAAGTGAAATGAATTTAGTAAAATGTGACTTAATTCAAATTATGCAAATTCAGTGCTATTTAAGATTTACAAATAAGAGTTTCATGCAAGAGCTGTTCACATAAGTATATTGCTTATTTATTTGCTTATCTAACAACAAAAAAGGTGACTTGTTAGCCTAAAAAAGGCATGCATGTGTGGGAGGCTTAGCTCAGGAGAAAAAAAGGTAAATTTTCAATGTTACATACAGTTTACCAAGGACTGATACTATTGTTATTGAGTTCATACAGTGTCAGCTGTCCTAATATATCTAGTGGCTTGATGGTTCTTGTACATACCTGTTTTGAAAGGCCTGTACACAGCTCTCTCTGGCTCCTTCTTGCCTCGCTTCATCCTCCAGTTTTTTCAAATTCTTCATCACCTCCTCCCTCCTCTCCCTGAAGGAGCTCCATAATGCCCCTAAAGCATCTGCTTCACTCTGCCTCCATCCCACGCCCCTCTGAACCTCCTCCAAAGCCACTGTGAGAGCCACCGCCTGTCCCCTGCAAGACGTTCTTCCCTGAGGCTGGTTCACGTCTTTGGTGCCCCGCCACTCTGCCCCACACAGGTGAAGGTGTGCTTTGCTTAGCTGCCCATCTAACCCGACTGCCTCAGCCTCAAGCCTGGCCACGTCTTTAGCCACTTCCCCTATCCCACGATGCAGCTCTTCAGCTTTGGAGCGGTCCCAGCTCCCCCTGCCCTCCACTGCCTCGTGAAGGCGGCACACGGCCTTAGCTGCCGCGCCATGCTTCTCGAGAAAAGTCTTTAACTCAGTCAGGCACTCTTTACGGAGGAGCAGGAGACGCTGGGATTCACTGAGGGGTTGTAGGCAGTCCTCCCTCCAGCCCTGGAGCTGCTGTTGGGCCTCTGGGGTGGAACAACAAAGCAGGGAAGACTCTCTGTGTTGGAGAGTCTCTCTCAGTGATGCATGCGCCTGTAGTTGCACCTCATGCTCCTACAACAAGACAGTTCAATTAGACAAATTTGCATGAGCTCCAACAGCAATAAATATACACTTGCATACTGTAACTGCCCTAATAAACAGAGCCTTGTAAAGGACATCACTGTTGAGAGCAAAGTATTGATTTCACACCTTCAGCTTAGTAATTGCAGCCTCCAGATCAGCAATATCAATCCGGGAAGAACTTCTCAAGCCAGACAAGACGTTTTCACTCCTTTCGGTCAGAGTCAGCAGTGCCTGATCAAACTGCTCCAACTGCTCCAACTGAGGCTTCAGCTGCTCAAGTCTAAAGGAGAGGCGGAAGACAGTGTGGATGAATATGAGATTACGGTTTGATGGGCGAATATTTAAACAAACAAACAGAAAATTGTGGAAAAAAGCTGATGAAAATGCTTGAATGTATTATTTCAGATGTAAAAAAAGATAATTATGTGTACAATAATGTATAAAAAGTCACTAGCCTGTGTGATATGCTGTTCTTTAAAGAAGTAAATCTCTCCTGTATTTGCGTGAGATCATCACTGAGCTCTTGGATACGAGCTTCAGGCACTGTGGGGTACAGACACAGACCGAGATTCACAAGTCCCTGGAGGAGAGCCTCGTAGGATGGTGTCTGCCTCTGCATTTCCTGCATGAGTGAACAAGTATTTAAACATTGTGAAACACAAAATTAGGCAAAGACACACTGCATAACAGACAATAAACATTCAACATGACACAAATATTTTTTAACTAAAATGGAAAAGCAAGGAGTAATGAATTGATATACCTGTACATTTAGTAGTTCATTCCTAAGTTTTACTTTGTCTGCAGAAAGCAGGTCGGTGTCCGGACAGCAAACAGACTCACACCTGTCCAGCCAGCTTTTCATGGAGGAACTCTCCTTTTCAAATCTGTGGATACAAAGGTGACAATAAAAATGTATTCAAATGAAATACAATTTATGTGGCATTCTTATAAAAAGGAAGAGAATAAATATTGATCTAACAACAGATTGCCTGTGACTTCAAAGTGTACACACAGAATGACACACACACACACACACACACACACACAGTGATACTGTCTGTGTTAGTCTTAGTATCAGTGACAAGGTCATAGTGGGGCAACCATATCTCGTCAGAGCACCCAGTGCTGTAAGTAATTCCTCATACATACACTTGCAGGGGAGGAAATTAGGTTGACTACAGAGGAACATACAACCACACAAACACACAAAAACCAAGCTGAAGTTTAGCAGCAGAAATATAATTGAGTTACTGGCAGGGTAAATACTAAAAAAACAAGCAAACACCAAAGCTTTAGCACTTTAAACAGCTACTATGTGACTGGATCATTTTCTTTTCTCTCCCGAATAATACAAAGAATAAGGAACAATTGCTCTAGTGAAAGTCTATTGTGTGATCAAAGAAAGCGATAATAAAAGCATGCCATTAGAATAGAAAAGCAATGGCTGACTGGGGGGACAGACAGACAGGGTGAAAGACAAGATCTCGCTCCTTTGCGTCACACTGAGAATGAGGGAATGATTCAGGGAATAAAAGCGGAAATTGGCATATGAGAAAAGGATTCAGCCGACAGAACACAGGCACAATAAAAGAGGAAATAGCAATGTTTGTACAGTCAGAATAAAATAGGCGATGAGCAGGGACCAAGTTGACAGTCAGCAAAAAAAGAAAAAGAAAACTTTACAATAAATTAACTCCTTCAGCAGTTTGTGCTCAAAAACGTTTCTTATACAACAATTCCATTTTTATATTTCCTGTGTTTGTGCAATATGACAAACACCTTAAATATTCAAACATACCTCTTGTTAAAAGGACACACACACACACACGCACACACGAGGTACAGAGCAATAATGTCAGCCCAGCAAACCGGCTGGATAAAATTTTAGGTAAGATCCTGTTGACTTAACAACTTATTTGAGATTTGGTCTACAGTCTATACACATCATGCTTGGGTATTCAACATGGTAAAACATTCATCAGACTGCTGAGTTAGACTGGAGTTCAAGGTGCATGAGGTTAACACAGACTGCTGTTCATTATCATACAAATATACAGGTTAGATATTATTTTTTCACTGTAGTAACAGTTTCTTTTGACATTATCCAGTTTCCTAAATAAATGCACAAATATAGGCACACATTACTGTTGATGTTACCGTTGCCAAAGTGCTAGAAGGCTCTCTAATGTAGATTTCTTTTCTGCAGCTTTTCCCATAAACTCCCCCCGTTGCTTCTGGAGGTTAGCCACCTCTTCCTCCAGCTGGCCGCCCTCTCCAAGCCTCTTCATGGCCGAACACAAAGCCATCAGTCTGGGGTTCAGCTGCTCGACAGCCTGGCAGACCTCCTGGAGGAAATGGAAAGGTACTTGTCATCAGCTCCTCAGAGGATGTTAAACCACAATCGCTACAAAAGAAACTCTTGAACAGATAATCATACTAGCATGATAACTAACACTGTGCTAAATTGCAGAATACAGAATCAAACTGGAGACTACACCCTGACCTGAAAAATAATGAGGAAAAGAATGTTGAAGAAAAAGAAAACTAGAATATTGAAAAAAACAAAATAAAAACAAAAGTACACCCTTCAAATTCCTGAGGATTTAATAAGGTCATCCTCAAATTCTCAAGGAAATAATTCCACATCGCTAGTGATGCAACATTATGGCATTCTTTGTGGTTTTTCTTACCATATGATTCTGGAGGCTTTTGTAGGTCTCAGATGATGATGCACAGTATGCGACTGGACAGTCCAACTTCTCTTTAACATCACTCATTGTTTTCTTGACCTGATAATGACAAAACTTCACTTATTCAAAAATAAACACACTGGCGCTGTAAAGTCTTAATTATAATTTCTGAACAAAACAATTCCATTATGTGTTGCTGTATACCTGTTCAAGGTTATCATTGTATCTCTGCCTGTATGAGGCGCTCTGGTTGAGCTGTCCTTCCAGCTGCTCTACTCTCCCCTTCAACTCTTCCCAGTAGCGCTTCATCTGTGCAAGTCGGGATCGAACGTGTCCAGCCTCTCCAGGGGTCACAAACTTTGACAGGGATTCACAGTCTGCCTCCATGTGGGCCAGGGCTGCCCTTCTCTCCTCCAAACCACCCCCCACAGCCTGTAGGGATGCGACAGCAGAGGAAAGATTGTCAGAAAAAAGAATGGATGGCATGAGTTGGAAAAAAAAACAATAAACATGGCAGAATGAAAAAATAACTTCATAACTACTCTCTTCATTGGTTTGATTCAGACAATGTTTTGTCTTATCTTCAATAAATTCCATTATCTGCCATAAATAAGGTTGTGTCTCATGTTAAGAGAATGTCTAGAAAAAACTGTGCTGTTCCTGTGTGTGTTCAAACACACAACTAATCAAATTCTCAAGTCCTGTTATCCCAAAAAAACTTTGACATTTTTTTCTCTAGTCCTTCATAAGATTGACAAGGCTGAAGTCTGCCAAGTCAAGATTATATTTTCTTCAATATGATCAATTTATTTTCTATATACTAGTCTTTGCTGCAGCTCTGGCCCAATTTCCTCTTGGGGTTAGATTAAAATGTCATCTTATTTCATCTTAATCTTAATAACCTTCAGGCCACACTGATACTGTGCATTACAGACCCAAAGCAACTTTGATTAATTTTACTTGGAGCTGCTAAAGAATTGTGTGGATGATGCATATATTTTTGTGAATACCAAAATATTAGTGAAGGAGTTGTGTGCAAACTGTAGATATAAAGTGTGAAGTCAGTATTATGGTAGAGAATTGTCTCACTTCTGAAGGACTAACCTGAAATGATAAACACCACAATTAGATAAAAAACAAGGTAAAGAACAACATTTTAAGAAATAATGGGATACATAAAATACCTCCACTGTGCTGATGTGTTTGTCCAGAGGATCTAAGGAGGAGGTGGAGTTGACAGCCTCCAGCTCCTTCTCTTTCTCATTGATCCACATGAAGAAGGCCTCTGATTCACTGCTGAAGCGCTCCCACTGCATACACATCATGTCCAGCTGGACAACACTGGAAGACACAAGATTAGGCAAGAACCATTTTATTTCCGAAATATATTGTATGCATATCGAGGTGCATTGTAGGAATAATTTTGCATGGTGAAATTTGCCTCTTCCCTTCACTTTAGTTTGAGGAAATTATAGTACACGCCATTATAATTCAAGGGGATGGGAGGTTTGGTACTAGGATGGTCGTACTTCTTGTTGAGGTGGTCTTGAAGTTGTGTTACTGATTCTCTGGTGGACTGGGCCTGCTGTAGAAGAAGAGTCTGATTCTTCGGACCAAGCTGAATATCTGCAGCCTTCTCCAGGAGGAGATCTGCTCGGACAGAACACTCCTCAACCTTTGTGAGGAGCTCCTACAGGCAAGAAAGAAGCCAATTTATTGTATGAGCAAATACAGAGCATGCATGTACACAAAACACACACACTGTGTGTGCACACACACCTTGTTATGCTCCAGTTCCGTTATCAGGCTGTCCAGGCTGTTGAAAATAAGTTCTTTGTGCAGCTCATTGTTGATATTACTGACAAATCTCCGAACTGTTTCTTGTTCTGCTTCAAAATTCTGCCAGGAGCTCAGAGTTGCCTTGAAATGATGAAGAAACAGAAAAATGTCCGTGGGTAAAGTTTCATACAGAAAATACTACATGTAGCAAAATAATCTCAGGCCTGAATTTAATTTAAGATATCCCACAAAAATTTCATTCATTCACACTGAATTTACATTTAAGTTTCAAATGTTAATTTACTGGGTGAAAAATGCTTCAGGAAACTTCAAATTAACCAACTGATAAAAAGTAATTCATGTAACAGGGAATAACAAAATGCACCTTCTATCTCTGCATCTTTTTACTATCGATCTCTATTTATGTAATTATTTAACATTTGTGTAATATGGTCCATCTCAAATAAAATGTTTCCTTTGATTCCGCGAGACAGACACCTAAACCTATAACATTAATCCCTTGATGTTGACTGAAGGTGTTTTATGGTGGTTTTCTTTTGAAAATGAACTCACGCACACCAGGCATCGCAGACATTTTCATGCAGAAGCAGATTGATTTTCTCAATTGATTTTCTCAATTCAAGAACAGTGATAGTGTATAATCACATCCCAAGACAGAGACAAACAAAATTAAAATACCAAATAACAATGAATATCTGGTTAAGGCTCACCATGGACCAATCAATGATCCCTGCAGGGGCTTGTGTGGACACTCACACATGCAAACATTAGCATACTGACATGTGAGATAAATCCAGGTTATGTACTACCTGCAGTTTGTGCTCCTTTGCCCCTGATTTATGGTCGACCTCTCCAAAAGCTCCCTCCAGCTCCCGAAGAGACTGAGTGAGCCACTCCCCTTTCTGCAGCTGGTGGCATTGGGACACCAGAAGCTCCGCCTCTCTCCTGTTAGCATACAGGCGCTTTAGGTGTTGCTATAAAACACATAGACAAGGGAATAGCATGTCAGATGACAAGCACATTTGCAGCAAAATGACAACATAATATCCAGTAGATGCTTTAAACCTGTTTCACCTTTGACTCAGAAGTGTGTTTTAAAGCACCTCTACCCACACCCTACAGTGATGTCACAGGGTACTGGAGTACACCTGAACATCACTGTAGCAAGGGAAGAAGTTAAACCAGTCAGCAAAACTAAGACTTTCAGGGGCTGTTAAGTTCTTCTTATTACTCATTCTTATTCCTCAGCTAATTTCAGTGTCATCTGATGTATCCTTTTGATTGATGCTTCTGTAAAATGAATGTCTGTACACAGCTGACATCATCACTCTCCTGCTTCTGCACTATGCACACCTGGTGAATAAGGTAAAGTTGTTTGGCTTCCTCTAGGCCCTCAGCATCCAGGATCCTGCTGGTCTGCTCTTCAGCCTCCGTTCGCACTCTCAGAACCTCCTCCAGTGCACCACGCACCTCCTCCCCCAGCTCCTCATACCGGAACATAGTAGAGCCCTCCTCGCCCCACTGTGAATGAGGGAGGCAAAGGATCACACGAAAAGATTTTGTTGAGAAAACACAGGGAGATAGATGCATTTTTAGAACTTGGAATGTCTTGGAATACCTGACAAAGTGAAGAAAAGAGTGCCCGCAGGTCAGTTGAGAGTTTGGCCAAGGCTGTTCTCTGTCTCTGGACCTCCTGCTCAGAGCTAACCTCAGATAACCCAGCAAGACGGCTCTTAAGCCACAACAGGCTTTCCTCTCTGACATCTATTGCTTCCTGCAGTGCCTGAAAGTGGTGGAAGCACACAAAAAGTGAATGCAGGTATACTGAGGTTGATCGATACTGATTCATAACTTAATCCCTGCATGTACAGCAGCAAATGTAATGTGCTAGCTCACCTGAACGGCAGCATCAACTTGCTGCTGTTGGCTGGAATTTCCTGCTCTCTCTCTCAAGAGCCTCACTTGCCTCCTCTGAGATGAGAGCCAATCAGAAAGCTCACAGAACCTAGAAAAATGAACAGCTACTTTGAACCCCCTTCAGTGAAGAAAAAGCCAGACTTTAAGATGTTACAAATACTGCAAGGGCTTCCAGTTTTAGTCAATCTTTACCTCTCGTTCCACTCTTTCCATTTATCAGGGTGCTCCTCCAGTTTGAAGTGGGTGCTCTTGATTTGCTCGTTAACCTCATCTACAACCCTTCTGGTGGAGTCTAGTGTTCGATAAGCCAGGTCGTTGTCAGGCAACTTATGACACAGATCCTCCATGTTTCTAATCCTCTTCTCACACAAAGTTAGAGGTTTGCGTTCCCTGAAGAAAGTCTGGAGATAAGAGAGAAGGAAATGCTGAACTTAGGAGGCTCCAGAATGATGATGAAGATGACGTTAAGTGATTTTATTTTTCTTTTACTGTCACTCTTGGTTTATACAGTTTTAAGTTTCTACCAAAACCGATGGCTCACTCTGTGCTCTTTGATCACTCGCTCACTGGTGCAGGTGCCAGACAGAGCTTGCATTTCTCTGTCCAACTCTGCTCTGCAGTCTTGCACGATCACAGTCACTCGACTTCGCTCCACCTCCACCTTTAGACGGAGCAGGTGAGACGGTACCTCGCCCTGTATGTCCTGTGGAAAAGACAGGGAAGAAGCAGAGTATAGGAGACATGGTAGATAAGATGTGCTGTATAATATACATGAGTTTCAGTTGCATATTGTTCCATCCCCAATACTGTCAGTGACAAAATATCCTCTAGAGAGGCTCAATTGCAGTTAAATCCAACAGTACAGGTTAATTGGAAACAGACTGGAGGGAACTTTATCAAAGCCAAAGGTCTTACTGTTAAGTTAATGAAGTGCACTATACGCCTCCAGAGATGTACAGTAAATAGTGAGAGTGTTAAACCATGGTGGCCCCTGACCTTCCAGTGTTTGTGCAGCCTGCGGACAGTCTCTTGCAGCCCCTGTTGCTCCTCCTGTGGTAGGATGTCCGTCAGCTCATCACATGCCTTCAAGAACACGCTCAGCAGCCGCTGGTCCAGTTGGCCAAAGAAATCCTGTGCAGAAGAAAATACAAGCACTTAGAGAGAGAAGCAATTCTTGATTTTACATGAATTAATCTCTTTTGTTTGCCAGACCAAACAAAAGAGATTAATGGAGGTTGCCTAGGCATTTTGCAACGTCTGAGACTCGGAAATTGGCAGGCATTTTACAAAAATGCAAACATAAAGCCATATAAATACACACATAGTAGAAACAGGGTAAAAAGAAAAGTGATAAAATGAATACTACCTGTATACATGCTCCCAACATTCACCATTTAAATGACTTACACAGGTGTATTTGAGTCCTGTTTTGCTACGGTTTGTCTTTGGGGTCAAGAGAAGATTTAGCAGCCTTGTATAACAACAATACCCATTAATGATAGACCAGTATTCTTTTCTACATATTAGCTGTGTATTTTCATGTACTTTCTCCATTCACAGCAGAAGGTTACATATTTGAACCTACACTGTGTTTCTTCAGCAATTCCTCAGCGTCTCCAGTCTCTCTCAAGCAGACCTGAGCCTTCTTCAGCACTCTCTCCAGCTCTTGTCTTGATTCCTCAAATCTCCTCCTCAGACAGCTGTTAGCCTCTTCCTGCCTTCTCCATTCCCCGACCTCCTTCAGCAAAGCCTGAGAGGACGGACAGTAGGTAGTGGTGATTGTAATTGGTCTCGTCGGTAATATAGTATAAATGAGACACTTGAGTAAATCTAATCGACACTGATGCCTCCTGTGTATTTTGATGATCTTGTAATCTCATTAATATAATCAGTGTTGTGGGTAATGCAGAGTCTGTGAGGCATTCTGGTATGTGTATGTGTTTATGTATGTTTAACACTAACCTGTGCTGAGCCCTGTATTTCAGCCACTCTCTTTTGCAGCAGGGACAGGTCAAAGTTTTGGAGCACCTTACTGGTGGCGAGCGCCCTCTGCATGGTGTGGTGATTCCTCTCAATCACTAACAGACAGCGTTTACAGCTTTGCTGCTGGTTTAACAAATCCTGACGAAATTGTGGAAACAATGCAGAGAGTTATGGAAGTGTGCCGATAATGATGTGTTCCAATATTTATTATTTATATATATTTCAGCAATTCACACCCCATGAGACAAAAAATGAATATGGTTTCAATGACCTGGCAATGGTAGTGATAGAGAAATAATAGACACACAAGAAAGCAGATATGGTTATATTTGAACAAAGACCTGTAGGGGCACACAGCTCAGAATGATGACCACTAATAAAATAAGCCCTTTGCTGTAAAACACTGACTTTTCCTTTAACCAGTCAGGTTTCTACCCATTAACCATTTAAGTTCAGTCCGTTCATTGTCTTAATATCTCACCTGCCACTTTTGTTTTTGCTGGGTCTGGGTCTGTATGTCTGGGTCTCTGGCAGCAGAAGTGATGTGACTGGCCCGCTCCACAGCTTGGTAAAAAGCAGCTATGTGCTTCTCCATCTCCTCCAACAGTGGCAGGAGGACATGACACTCCCTCACAAGGGAGGGACACCACTCTCTCACCTGCAGACAAATTGTACAGGCCATCAAACGGCGACATGGAAAAGTGTGATTAGAATATTGACAAAGTCTCACCAATGATGCATGATAAGCGTGTTGCTCTCAAAGAAAGACTTGAGATAGATAGATGTCATGACACCTACCTTACTCAGCTGACTTTTGACTGTTGCCATAGTTGACATGACCCTGGCTGCCTCATCCTGTGGCGCATCCTTGGCAAGAAGCTGAGCACTGCGGGCAGCCAATTTGTATTGTGTCTCCATGGCAACAACCTTTTGCTTGGTATTCTGAGGTGAGACGTGGAGGCAAAGGGTCAACTTAGGCATTCTTAAGTTGAATGCACTATCATTAATAATTCTTTTGGCAACAAGAAATTTTACGTAGCATTGTTGTCTGCAGCTCTGACTTCAAAACAGCGGTGACACCAAAGGTTTAATGGAGTAAGTTCACTAGGAAGTAAAATAACTGGGATATACAGTATAATAAAATTATTTTCTGTAATATGTTTCTGCCTGGGGAGTTGGCTATTTTCGTATGCGTCTCAATGCGGAAATCCTCCTAACTGTCACAATGTGTTGTTGTGCACCTTGGAATTGAGTCTCAGGCCCCTGTCTCATTACAGTCCAAATGTTAGTGATCTGTGATATAATTGGCACCTTAAATCCTCCTTGTGATTCACTACCTACTGATGTGAGACACGCCCACAGATCTGATATCAGTGTCTGATCTTAATATATGATAGAAACACTGGCGGTTTGCTGTTCTCACCTCCACGTCCTGCACAAAGCCTCTAACATTGAGGAAAGACATCTGGACAGGAGCACTGAGTTCGGACTCTGCTGTGTCCAGCAGCTCTTTAAGAGCCGACATGGCCTTTAGATGGTCTTTTCTCCACTTCTCCAGCGCATCTGCATGGGCATACTGCAGAAAAGAAAAGATAATACAAAGTTTAGGATTGATTTTATTGAGAGATGTGCCTTCCTTAAACTTGGATCAAATAATTCCAAACTCATCTCTCAATCTTGGGACTAAATCAGATAAAAACACTAAATTCCCCTGCAAATACAATGTAATACTAGTCTACTTTTCTCTGACATACAGGATTTTTAGGTATTTTTGTTTATTACTTGTTTGACTTTGAGGAAGAGGTCCCTCCATCGTCCATTCAAAAGAAGTAGCTGCTGCTTGAGATCAAGCGACACGGTCTCATCACATGTTTCAATGAGGAAATTCCCTGCATCGTTCATGGCTGCATGCTGTTCCATCCAGTGGCTGAGATTCCTGAAAAACTCCTGGAAGAGAGACAGACTCATTAGAAAGAGAGAAAGAAACAGAGACAGGGGAATTAAGAGAAACAAAGAACAACACAAAGAATGATTGTCAGAAACAAAGAAAGCCACTCAGAAAAGAAACAAAGAAAGGGATTCAAAGACAGAAACAAAGAAAGGACAATAAAAAAACTGGGGTAATTAGCTGTCTAATCCTTGGTGGGGATGTGAATCTGAGGTAACCATGGCAATGCGACAACTGGAATACCCTTAGTGGCTTGTTGTAAGTCAAGGAGATCATTTGATACTTGAGTGGAGTCTGCTAATAGGATTCCACTTATAAGACCAAATGCTTAAAATTGGGCTGACATAGATACTTTTTTTGAGCCCATCAAATACATACATGTATGAGGGGACTCTTCATCTGTGCCCAGAAAAAAAACCCTTTAAGTATATGGTGGGGTTTTCTACAATACTAAGAGTCAACCTCATACCCGTTTTGAGATTTCTGGCTGGCTCAGGGCTTCCTCTGCATCCTCCAGCCAGGCCTGTAAGGAGGCCACAGTGGAGCTGTACCTCTCCCAGTTGGACAGCACCTCCTCCAGCATGCTCCTCACACTGCGCACTTCCATGGACAGACTCCTCCACTGGGTCACCACCTCCCGCATGAACCTGCGCACTCCCATCTCACCCTCATCCACTGGGAGGAGAGAGACATCAACATTAACAACAACAAAGACAGCAATAGTAATAAGTCTACTACCAGCACTACTGCTACCTCTACTACTATTACTGAAGTTGTTGCTAACAAAAACTTGTCATACTAAAGTGTACACTATTTTATTTTATTTTTTGTAACTTTTTGATTTTAATTTTCTTTTTGTAAAGCACCTTGAATAGCCTATGTGCCTGAAAAGTGCTATATAAATAAAATTGCCTTGCCTTGCCTACACAGGAGACACCTTAAACATCTTCACTATCAAAACAATGCTTGAATTGCTTGTCAGTTTATATGGATTTTGTCTGGGGTTCAAATGAGACTATGAAACAACAAAATCGTTGTCTTAGTAAAATGTTAATGAGCAATAAAAGACATTCTTGCTGCACTCCGGGGTTTTGCAGCCATAGGCTTACCTGGTCTGGAAAGACAAGTGGCTCATGGTGGCTAATATTAGCTACTGTTAGCAAACTTTAGGTAGATATATCTGTGTAACTGTTATTATTGAGTCATTTTGTTGACGTGTGATCTCCTCTCTACTCGTGTTACTCTTACACTGCATTTAGGCATTTACATATACTATTACATATTTGTTCAGCAAAAGTTCGCTTTAAAGCCACAGGACATTTGGTGATGGAGGTACATGCCTTTGCAGACAAATCTCTGACCTCAAAAACTCTTACTACAGAGAGATGTATTATCTTTTCTTGTGTGTGTCCATTGCACTGGTAAAAACTCTCCGGGCTCATAAATCCTGTGGCACAAACTATTGTCAGCCAGTGTGGGGCTGATAAATGACCAAATACAAATCCAGGTTTAATAAGATAGTACCTATGCCTTTAAATATTAGATAATTACATATCAGTCCTCTCATCCTCCTCTCCTTCCTCATTTTGCTATAATACCAAATGGGGGCTTTAAAAATATCCAGATGATCTCTTATCCAGCCAGTCAGAGCCGAGAGTGCTAACTACCAGTAAGGCTCATGCGGGTATGGTGGTGGTGGGGGACACTTCATTTGTGGGGTCAACCAATCAAGCCTCAGATGTCCTGATTTCTCGCCACACCTCACTTCAATGCTCTGCATACCCTAAAGCAGCACAACGCTGAAACTTAATGAAACCAACAAGCTAGCTCAGTTTGCGCCCAGAGACCTGCAGAAGTGGAGCAGCCCCTATCTAGCAAATGGGGTCGTATTCCCCACTGAGAGCTGGGAGTAGAGGAACCTCATTTAGCTGTAGCCTGCAGACTCTCCCCTTCTACCAAGCTGTGAAAGCAGACAGCGGCAGACTGAGCTGCTGGAAGAGAAAGCCTCATTGGTTGTTGAGTTGTTGACAGGGGAGAATAAAGTTGAGATAATAGTGTACAATGTTGAGATATTTAGTGCCAATCAATTTCAGATAAAAGCAAAATCCAAAGGATGAGGATGCAATTATGAGATGCGATATGACAATTATGAGATGATATAAATGTATAAACGTTTAAAATGTATAAAAGATTTTCATAAGCATTTATACTGAGATATTTATCCCTTTAATATCTCTGGCTGCATTAGATCATTGTGGGAAATGTTGCCAATCACTGAGCAGGACTGGTTTATTACAATATTGGATTTTTACATGATCTGCACATTAAAATTATGAAGTATCTTAATTTGTAGTATTGTTATAGTATTTAGTTTGCTGGCATAAAAGGGTGTTTGTCTGTTCCTTTCTGCTGCTGCCAAGGTCAAGATTGAACCTTCACCTTCAGTATTTCAAGTTGATTTTCCAGATAAATAACTACAGTATATCATGAGATAGCAATATCATCATGATATAAACTTACTTAGACTTTCACAGAGGATTGTATATGCATCAACAACAAATGCCATTAATCAACAGTTAATCTGTAATTCTGTATATTAAACAATTACTTTTAATACTTTAATGAATCTTATTCTGTATATTATATATTAAATATTAAATTTACAGAATACATTCTGACTTCTCACCTGAGCTGTCAGCATTGACATAGACCTCAGCAGACTGTTTCAGGGACTGGAACAATGCCTCGTAATTTTCAAAGAAATGTTGCTTCTCCACAAATGACTGATGAAGACAGAATCGGATAAGGAAAATATTACCACAGTAGTTACCAAAGTAAACCTTCCATACTTTTCTTAACTTTCTACATAGGAACCATAAAGATTGAATTAACATTTTCAGCACATCATGTACAGAGTGAATACAAGCCTGAGCTTACAACATAGTTATGGAGCATCAGTTCAACGGACTCATGTCTGCCATATTTTATAATCCAGGATTTGAGCTTGGACTCGGCAAGAGTGAGGAAGGCCTGCATGTGGTGTTTGTTCTCCAAGAATTCCATTCTAGCCAAGTGGACACTAGAAGATGTAGAGACAAAGTTCATCCTAAAAAAGACAAAGTTTACAAAAAATATCAGCGCCTCAGCTTGATTCTCACATTCTGCTTCTCCTCTGAAAAGCAGAATGTGAAATCATGCCAAGTGAGGTAGTTAATGTAATTACAATACCGGCATCTGTCAACAAACATTACTACTGTTTAAAATATAAAAACAATAACTTGTCTCTGTTTTTGTATTCTGGGCTGTATATTTCAGACATCCAAGAAAGATTGGCAGGTGTCTTTACTACCTCTCAGCCATGTCTTGGACCTGGTCTGGGGGAACAGAGACTCCATCAACACTTCTGTCTTTATGGATCCTCTGAAATACCTGCTGGTGACTTTCCAGGCTCTTCAACACATCCTGCACAGTGAAAATACATACAGCACATGAACACAGCAAATGAAAAAATACGTTTCTGATCAAATTTAAATAATCTTTGCTAGCAGATATACTGAATTTATTTGTGACTAAAATATGAACTGAACAAAGTTTATACTTGAACTAGTCTGCCACAGATCTAACCAGCACCTTTAAAATTCTTTTTATTTGCACACTCTAGTTGTCCTTTGTCTTTTCTGCAATTTGCCTCTCCTGTCTATGGCTCCATGCTAACCTTGTGCTGCTCCAGAGCTCTGTGCACAATGTTAGCGGTCACGTCATGTGTCTGCTGGACGATGATCTCTTGTCGCAGGGCTCCTTCGGCTTCATGCAGCCACACCCCCACCATATCCAGAGGAGCTGGCAGTGACCTGTCCAATAGCAGATGCCAGTCCAGGAGCTGAAATAAGGAATACAGATGAGGAGTCAAACACAGAAGCACTATGAGCAGATTTCGATTGTCCAGCTCACAGAACGGCACAGAAAAAATTGCCTTGCCACCCCAATTAAAGCTCAAAATTGAAAACAAGTACAACTACAGATAAACAATTACAATGAAAACTGGTAATCATGCACTGAAAATAAACAGGCTGTGACACAAATGTATATGCATGTTTGTGTCTTAATTGAATCAACCTAAATTATTCATAAGTGGGAAACAAAATGCTATCAAACAAAACAAACTATCAACAGTTCCTGAGTCAGCTAAGTCTCTGATAGACTGGAGATTGTTGCCCTGGCACTCTTGGTTCTGGCTTGAATGCTTTGAGGCGGTTGAAGGTGCCTCCTGCTTCTCTCACCCTATTAGAGACCCTTTCCCAGGCCTGTTTGACCAGAGCCTGATCCACAGTCAGTATCCCATCCCTCTGAGTGGACTGCAAAGCACCCTCCACCTGCTTCCTCCTCATCTCAAACTGGACACGCAGACTCTTGAACAACTGAAAAGAAAGAAGAAGGGAAATCTGTTCAGAACCCACAGCTCTCTGTCGCTTGTGAACACGTGTCCAAAAAAACTCAAATTACAGGATACAGACATCAGAACAAGTGCTCTCCTCAGGGGTCACACCCTCTTCCCATTGGTATCTAATCAGACCCTCATAAAATCTCTGGCTAATTACCTCTGAATGCTGTCCCTCTTTCTGGCTTCAGATTATCAGACTCCTCTGAATAATGTACAAAGAAAATGGGGATATCCCACATGCTGCTGTATATGGAGAGTATCCCGAGGTTCGGTGGAATAAGCCAGATTGACTGAAAATATGACGGCTGCCGTCTGATCCCCACAGTGTAATGCCACTGATTAAGCTAATAATAGGAGCGTCTGTGCCCAGAGTGCCCAGTTTAAACCGCGCACACACCCAGAGACACACACACACACTAACCTCATACTGCTGGGCGAGATTGCCCTCAGTCTCCTGAGCCTGTACTGCGTCTCTCTCCAGCTGGTCGAGCCACATTTTGAGCTCCCTCAGGCTCTTTCGCTGCTCTCTCTAGGAGGCCGGGATGGTAGAGGGGTGAACAACGGGTGGAGAGAGATGTACATGGAAATTGGAAAGCACAAAGGGGAAATGAAAAACAAATGAAAGACAGGACAAAAGTGAGCGTGAGAGAAAGGGCGAAAGCGAAAAGACGGAGAGAAAAAGTGATTAACCGGAGAGATTTTTAAGGGATTGATGAAAGGGTGCAGGGCGGGGTGGGTGAAAGAGAGGACATGTACTGTTAAACATGTGTTCTCCTAATCCTCTGTGTCTCCCTGTAGGACAAAACGTCAAAAACCCACAGCTGCCAAAAACACTCAGCTTAAACAGGATACTTCGTCTAAGACCCCCTTCTAACATTTCATTGGATTTTAAGTAACCATGACGACGATACTATGCTGCTCAAAAGCTTGTGAGACAGTCTATTCAGTTTGAGAGCTGTTCACTCTCAGTCTATTCAGTTTGATCACTTCACGTTAACTCCTGTAGGGATACCAAACTTTATTCTTTATAACAGCCTGAACCATTAAAATAGAGTAAGTTAATTCCAAAAGGAAACAGACTTTTATCTTTTACATACTGTACTCATCACAACTTCTGCCAATCATTTGACAACCAATGTTTCAGTTGCTGTTTATTGTATGAAATATCACTTTTGTTATTTTTATGTGACTATACAAGAGCCAATTGACCTTCATTCAATGAAAGAGAATATTCAGGACAAAACATTAGCGTGTTAGGAAGGACCGTCAACAAAGAACAAAGCAGGTGTGAAACACAACAAGCACCAAAAGCCTAATCAGCGTTGTAAGACAACAAAACACAGTACAACACAGAAAGCAAGTGGTTAGCGCGGCTTTACAGCACATCACAGCTCCTGACACCGTTAACCTTAAAAACAGGCAACCTCTATTCACAAGCTTTCCATCAAATACGCTGTTTCAGTGCACACTGCCAATGCCAGAGGCTTTCATTGTCATGCTAATGGAACCAGGAGTCATGGTGCGAGGTGGCAACATTAATAAATGGTAATATCACATCTTATTATACTGGACTTCCTTTTGTTATCATGGCTCAAAAACCCTGTGGCAGGAATATCGCATCAGGTAAGATAAAGAGCCAATATTAGCATATAGGCTCTGTTTTGACATGGAAAAACTATGTTTAATCTCACCCATACACTGTACAGTAGACAGTGATACTGTAATCCAATAGAAGAGCCAGAAAAATAAGCATTAATCAAATTTATATGGAAACCATGAATGTGCATGGGGGCTAATTGCATTGAGCTACGGAATATGATGGAAAGCCTGCCCCTGGGACCTTTAAGTTACTATATAAACCTACCTCCAACATTTCCTCTATATCGCGAGGAGCAAGACCATGCTGTAGAACAAAAGCACAAACACAACAACCACAGGAAAGCAGTCACCACACAAAAACACCAGAGAGAGAAAGACAAGGAGAGACACGAAGAGATCTGCAACAAGGAAAGACACAAAATAGACAAGACACTGCCAGACCTGAGTCACACAACACAGGTGAAATTTCTGTTTGTTTTAACCTACTTTAAATAGCATATAGGTGGTGGTTACTGCATCAGAACATTTTGGAAAGCATTAAGTACATTTTAAAATAAGGAATTCAATTTCCTGCAATTGCTCTGATTTTTACTGTACTCGGCCATGGAGAAGGCCTCACCCACCTTGCACTTAAATAGGTTGAAACACACATCAAACTGCATTTAAAAAGCCCTAGCTGTGCAAAATTCACTTCAACACTAATTAAACAAAGACAAAATGCCATCTATATATATATATATATATATATTGTACATATGCTATGGATGAAGTTTGACATGCTAACTGTGACATCTGAAGAGAAATTCAAAAAGGCAAATAGAATGCAGAAAGAGACAAGACAATGAGTGGCGTGTCCAGACTGAGGTACATCTGACAGATGGTTACCTCTTCTTCTGGCTGTCCGTCCGACTCGCTCTGCTTTCGGTCAGGATGATGCTTCAGGAACTGGGCTACGTATGTCATAATGGATTTCTCATCTGGCTTGTCTACATCGACATCTGAGGAAGGAACCAAATGACGGCAATCAGAACTAATTTCAAGTTGAGGAAAGCTGATAATTACTCAACAGAAAAAGAACTGGAATTGATAAGAATAAGTTTGGCTGACTATCTGTTCAGAAACAGACAAATGGAACCTTAAATCAAAACAACCTTCAGCACTTCAGATCAGTGTCAAAGTTTTGTTTGGAGGTTCCACCATGCTGAATCTCATGGCCTAATGAACCTTAATTATACTGATGTCAAGCTTGATTTGTCAGAGTTCATTGTGAAGGGCAGGCGTGATGGGGCACAGATGGTGCTTGGAAGTGACACTGAGGTGCACATCTGATGCTGTGATAGGTGCCCACAATTGTATATCAGTATGTTGAAAAAACAAAAGCACGCCATATGATGAAAAGCTACTATTTTTTGAGTGACTGACACAAAAAGTCACATTGTTTTCTATTAAAGATAATAAGCCCAGAGAAAAAGAAAAGGTAATACAAATACAAACGATTGTAGAATTAATTTGACCCCACGATGTTGCAGATATGTGATTCATTGTTGTCTCAACCGAGACCTGTTCTGATCAGTTTTCATCAACTTTATGACAAAGCCTCTATGAAATGAGATTGAAAATGTCATTTACCCTCTGGGTCAAGAAGTTGCGGAATGCCCAGCTCTGTCTCAGCCAATAAGAAGGCTTCCTGCAGATTTTCTTGGTTGGGCCTCCTCCATACACGCTCCATGTCAACCAGATTGGGCCGAAGTGCATGTATGACTGCAAAGAATGCTAAACCTGTGCGCCAACTGGGGCCAAAGTCCTTCACCTCAATCCCCAGACGTCTAGAAAAAATAGCAGATTACAACATCAAAGCAGGTGGAAAAAAAAAGGAGGGTTTTTGATTCTTACATTTCACTTATAATGGTGTGGTGTATTTAGCACATTTTGTTTTGAAGGGCAACACAATTAACTAGTAAGGGAGGCTACATACTTGGTGGCCGTGTGCTGGATCCATCTTAGTAGGGCCTTTCTGACTCCGCCCTGCAGAGGTGGGAGGGGTTTTCTTTTGAGAGGTGGGCTGGTGGTCTCAGTGCTGCTGGTGGAGCTGTCCAGTGAAGAAGTGCTGCTGGACAAGGCCTGAAGTACTGGTAGGCTACTAGTCAGCTCCTCAATCTGAGAAGAACAGGAAACCACCCAGGAAGGCACCATACAATACATATTTACTCAAGAATGGCATTTTAAGCTTTGTTGATTAATAATAATTCCTGCCTGAAGAGCACCACACCTAATCATTGTAATTGCTAGTACTTAAAAACTGTCTTTAGTTTTTTTGCAGCTGATGCAGCTGATGTCCTTCCTTCCTTATGAACATACTGTATAAATATGTAATCACGTTTCTTGAGGCTCTCAATGGTTATGGTTCTGTACTGTTCATGAGTTACCTTTACTCATGAAAGTGGTGGTCCAAAGAGCAGCTTAACACTGACGCACTTTGTTCAGATCCTTTACTCTTAACTTTTCAAAGTACTGATTTTACATTTAGGCAAATTATAACATGGATATTTTATATTTTTGTACATAATATTAACATTACAGATCACCCAAAAATAATAAATTGCAATTCAGTTGACAAATGATGACATATTTAACAGCCCAGCACCTTGATGATATCAACAGTCACAAAATGTATTATTAGACTTCAGCCAAGGCAGCTGGTCAGTTGTTGAATATTTATTGCCATGCACACAGAATCTACTTCTCAGCTTCTCCTCTCTACTGCAAGCAAAGTGAGGCTGCTCACAACTCAGAAAATCCATATACATCACTGTGAAATGAAATACATCATTGTGTCAGTAAGTGAATAAGTAAATTTCCCACTGTTGTACATTTCTTTTATTTAATATCCTTGTGTTTGCTGGAATAGCAGGAGTCTGCATGTGCTGATGTTGCTAAGAGACTGTAGTACTGTGATGAAGTTGTTGTTGATCTGTGTATGTCTGAAAAGCCTGAGGTAGCATCTGCTCATTTTCAGTGGAGATGCTTTGGAAGATTGATTTTTACATCTTAAATTTCTCTACAGTTCAAATTGCTTAGCTTTTTGCTAGCTAGAAAATGATATATTTCAAGTCTAATAAGTACTGCCAGTTTACACTAAACTGATTTGGGTTTTTAATGCATTAAATTGTTTGAGGATGTACCATTAATATGCAAGACAATGCTGATTGTATATTGGCAGCCAAGAAAGTCCTAGTAGTGAGCTTTATGTGGTGTTTTGATGACATAATTGACTAAGACGTTCACACACACACCACAAAACCAACTTTATTCTCCTTGTTTTGTTTTATTTAAAAAATGTAACATCCTGAATTATGTACATTGCATTTGCTAATCTGATTAAAGACATGTATGTAAATGAACTAAAGGCAATGTTACCTGGAAATAGAGGATGATGGTCCACATCAACCCCAATACAATTGACGGCCGTCCATCAACAATGTCTGTGGAGTTGATGTTCACTAGCTTGATCTGTGTCAAAGCACAATATCCAGATTGCAATCAATTCCAGTTTCTCTGCTTACACTTCACTGTAATCTCATACATGTGGATTAAGTACACACACTTTCCCTCTTTCTCAAAACTTTGTCTCATACATATGTTTACACAGAATGAACAATATATAGTATGAGCATAATCCTCAGCACTCCTGGATGCAGATAATCCTGACCCTATCTATTCCATGTACTTAACAAACCAGTGCAATAACGTTATGAATACTGACCGGGGATCCTCTGTAGGCAGACTGGAGGGCAGATAAGAAAAGAAGGAGAAAAGAGAGAGAGAGCATTTAAAGGTCCTTTACATGTGTTTGATTGAAGTGGGACGCCTCAGTGAATGTGAGATAGCAGATACTGTAGCATCTCTGAGGTGAGATAACTTGAGTGGTTGGCTGCAAGGAGAGATCTATCACCGCTACACAGGCAACAGGGATTATATCCAACAGAGATGGACAGAGAGAAAGTGATACATGGAGGGAGAGAGAGAAAGAGAGAGGGGTAAAGAGAAGTTCAAGAAAAGGGAGAATGAGAGGGCTGTACATACTGATATGATGAAGTATTCTATATTATCACAGAGAGGGATATATTACTGAGGTGCTGCGGCACAACAGGTCATCATATGGTAATACATGCCACTCAGAAGACAGAGATTGAGGGCAGGCGAGGGCAGCATGGGACAGTTGCTGATAAGAATAGATGCAATACATGGTTTCATATTAGAAAACACAGCAGGTTATCCTGGCAACTCAACACAGCAGAGTGAAGCTGGAAGGGTTCATGGAAGCAAAAAGATCACAAGTAACCATACAGGTAGTAGTCACATTGGTAAACAGTATAGTTGACATTATTCAACTAGTATAAGTCATTTATAAATCTAAAATGCCAAACAGTTTCTGGTTTGAGCTTCCCAATAGCGAGGATTTGCTGCTTTTCTTTGTTTTATATCATTATTAAGTGAATACCTTTAGAACACTTGGGCTCTGGGAAATTTTGGAGAGCATGAATGAAGATAACTGTTAGTTGCAGACTTAGTTGACATTATAATTACGGGTTTGAAAGTCCCGGTTTAATTCATATATTACAGGGTGTCAAGATTTTACAAATATGATTGATGAAATGATAAACATCATAATGCCACCACACACGCCTCTAAAGCTAAATGTAAATGCAGTGTAGACATACATCAGATTTACACACAGAGCATATTTACATTTAATTTTCAACAGACATAGATTTACACACACACACAGAAGAGAGCCCACTGAAGTCTCATCTCCAGACTGCAGATTACTGGTGTAGGATTTAGGTTTTAACCCTGTCACACTTGAGGAAGACAAATCAATGTCCCTGCAGACACCAGCTCATACTTATGGCTATATTTATGTATATCCAAGGACGAGCTGGGTGAAGCATTGAGAATGTTTTTACTAATCTCAGGCAGGGGCAGTTGATGCAGTTAGATGATTACATCCAAAACCACATTTTTGGATGTAATATTGTCAATGAAGCTGGGCAAAATAATTGTAAACCATGTTGTTGTTTTTTTATCTTAAGTGATTGGAGAAAGAAAACTGGAGAGCATTAATATCACAAAGTGCAGTTTGGTTGATCAGCTGAAGTGATAGAAAAGTCTTAGTCCAATAATTACATTTTCATTGATTGTTTTTGTCATTTATGAGGAAGCCAAACAAATAAATGTATACCAATTTAATAACGACAAAATGTGAACAAATTTAGCAAAAATGCACCAAAGCCTGTGTTTGAAATTCCTTTTTTTCCCCATTTATTTACTCTTGCAAAGATGTGAAAACAGAGAAAACAGAGTTTTGGGACAAATGAGGGATGTTGGAAGGTGGAGAGAGTAAAGAGGCGGGGATGAAGGGGAAACAGGTCACACAAGGTCAGGATTCAATGTTTGCACCCACAAGCCAACAGCTGAGCATGAGAGCAGAAAAAAAACATTAAAAGAAGGCGCTTACCTTCCTACCCTCGAGGAAGTTGAGAGCTGTACCGATGTTGGCGACCCAGTGGATCCTCTTTAGCTTCTTGCCCTGCTCACATGGCTGGAAGGAAAAGAGTGAACAATGGAGATGGCAAGGAAGAAATAGAGAAATAGAAAAAGATAATAAAACAGCACAATTTAAAAGAAGATATATGTTATTTTACATGCTATAGCATGAGTATGGGAATTAAGGTGGGAGAGCCCATTTAGTGCAGTATAGACGCTATCAACAAACACATACAGTTCAAAAGAATACATGAGAAAGTCAGGTATAAAGAGAGGTCCAATCAGAGCTGTGTTTGACTACAACCAGTCGGATCAATAGGACATAGACAGCTTAGACCTAAGGCAATATTGGACGAGTAAAATCCTCAAGATGTGTGTGTGTGTGTGTGTGTGTGTGTGTGTGTGTGTGTGTGTGTGTGTGTTTGTGAACTATGATCTGTCCTTTTTAATCTGGGCTTTTCTATTCAATTCAAACATCCCTATAGAAGCCAATCAATTAGCTGATTTCCATGTGATTGTGGCTCATTTCACATGCACAGCAGTAATTCTGTAGGTCTTTTTGAGATTTGTCAAAAACACTAGGAGAAGCACGGACTATGATTGTATAAATAAACAGTAAAAAATGGCTGAATCTCTCTGTTATTTGTCCAGTCTAATCTTTGTTCAGCTTAAAAAATTTAATCCAAAGAGATCAAATAATATGAAGTGTTTGAAGTCTGTGGCCGAATCACATGCTGCAGAAACGACCATTAGACTCACCAATTTTTGTCCAGAAAGGACCTCTAGCAGGGCCAGCAGCATCACACCATCCTTGATGTCCTCAAACAGGTCTGTCACCACCAGAGGCGGGGCTCGCTATACAAAACACAAGCATACCCATGAGCCTTTATTGTAAAAATGTATTTGACTTCAGCCTTTTCCAAAAATAAATTAAAACATAGAAATTATATAATACCTGGGGGATTGGCAAAAGTGTTGGCTTTTGATTTGATCTCAAGTCAAGCAAAATAATTCAAAACATTCATTAGGAGCTATTTTTAAAGTCTGCAATAGACATTTCTAATTGGGTGCCTGGTGCCAGGACATAATTAGTTGCATAAATTCCATGTTTACATAAAAGTTGCATGCCATAAACTTACTCAAAGCTTTCTCAGTTTTTTTGGAATGCAATAACCTGGGATTTAAGCATTAATAGCTCTAGTACATGCAATGTACATGGTGGTTTTCATTGTTTTGCTGAATATTATCTTGGCAAAGCACATAAAAATAAACCAAAATACAATATATTACACTGTAAGACGTTCATTTCAACGTGTGAAACATGGATAAGGGAATACTTGACGCCCCAAAAGAGTTTGGCTGTGCAAAGTATTACTGACAGCGAGAGTCAGCCATAAGCAGAGGCTCAGCAGGCTCTAAATGGGGTCTTCAAATCCTAAAATATGCTGATGATTTCAAACTGTATCCTTCTCACTGACTTCCTCCCTGACCTGACACAGACTTCTAGACTCAGGGAAATCCACATATCTCTGTTTCTCGCCGGCACCACATCAAGGATTTCTCTTAAAGCACAGTCACATGCTGGGGCTGAGGAGAGGTTTAGAGGGGGAAAGCATTCAGACGAGCGAGCAGGGAGATTAGCGGCAAAGGGCATGAGGGAGAAAGAGAGAAGCGAGGAGAGGCGAAAGCGGAGATGTGTCTGTGTTAGCACATGCAAGTGGAGTGTGTGGGTGTATGTGTGTGTATGTGTGTGTGGTGAGAGAGGGAAAAACATACAACCCCCAACATCGTGGTTACACGAGCGGGGTATAATTGAGTAGAAAGAGTGGCAGCGAGAAAAATTATAGAAGAGAGAAGGGACACTAACCTCACGTCTTTCAAAATTAATTAGCCAATACAGTAGCTCTTCTCGCTAATTCCTCCTCTAATGTCATTTCACGGCTTTGGATATTAGAATATTCAGACAGCATTTGTGCTCCTATCATAAAATGACAGAAGAAACACTTACAAAGAGCCCTTCAAATACATAAATTATACCATGAGCTAATTGAAGTTAAATTTACCTATTTGTTCATTATAATCCCAAAGCTAATGAGGAAATTTCTGTCTAATTACAAAATACGAACGTAATATCCATTTCCTCTGCTCAGCCACATGAGCTAAAAAAAAAAATAAATCAAGGGCTTAATGAGATAATTACATATGAGTGTCTGGGCCATAATTGATTGTGAGCAGAGGAGTTTCATGATGTGCGTCTGTCTGTGCTCTCATGTTATTCCCCTGGTACACTTGACACAGTGGATTCCAAAAGAACCAACAGCATGAAAGACAAAACAAGGGGCAAAAACAAAGAGAAGACTGAAATGTTTTATTTTGAATTGTAATACATACAGTTTGAAGGAACAATCGACACCAGATGCCTACTGTCCACATCTTCTGGTAAAGTTATTTGTAAGTTTCTGAGGGCAGTGGTCGTACATAAATGCAACAATGAGAATAACTTTAACTTTTAAAAATCACAGTAAGATACATTATAATTGGGCAAAATCTTGCATAACCGTATGGCACACAATGAATGTCTCTTTAAAATACTTTGGCTGCTTGCAAGTAAGCCATCACACAGAAATGGCTGCAGGCAAACCCTGCAACAAAGGACAACTGGACTGCAATTGTCAATAAAATAAACTGTATGTGAAACAGACCTTTGTTTTAAGACTATGATATAAACAGGATGTAAAACACTGGAAAAAATGACTATATATACAGTATCTGCCTATAACATTGCCCTGCGATTGACTGGCGACCAGTCCAGGGTGTTTCCCTGCCTCTCGCCCAAATGTTAGCTGGGATAGGCTCCAGCCCCCCCCTGCGACCCTTCGGGATAAGCAGTATGGATAA